>JAQPZY010000986.1:562500-687500 GCA_029931535.1 Margaritifera margaritifera
ATAATGCTACTCTACCTGTATTTTATATTTCTTTTTTGCAATTTGTTTAACTCGATTACTGAAATTTGAACCTGGGTTCACGGGTTACGGCACCCATCGCCTTTCCGCACACCAACCCTTTACTCTCCTGACTATATATAACGACATAATGATAGTTCAGGGCAATCAAACGAGCCTTATGTGATTCTGAATATAATGGCAACGTGTTTTAATTGTATTAATTATTTATTGTTTTCAAATATTTGTATATGTGAATCATCGATTAATAGTTTCTAACTAACAATATAACATATAAAATATATTTGCAAAGCTTAATATCAGCATGACTTCCACCAGATATTCCACGACATCAATATACTTCTAGAAAGCATAATGTATATATTATACATTATATATTGTATATTATTTTGTATACTGTTTATATCTTCAACATTCTCGACTGAGAGGAAATTACCTTTTAAACATGCTTTGTTGCAATGAAGGTTGACAAACTGAATCGGGCTACAAGTTCTCACAGCTTAGAATAAGCCCTTCCCCTGCAATCGATAAGAAATTTACATGGATAGCGGCACTAAATTAATATGATTTCATACAATTATATCTAAGCATACATGATTCAGGGAATATAGGTGAGAGAGAGAGAGAGAGAGAGATTAATGATCGTGGCAGAAACTGGACAAGAGTACATACATCAAAATGATTACAACAGCTAAAAGTGAAGAACATCATGTCGTTCCTTATCCAAATGGCAGTAATTATTTAATTCAATGAGTAGAGAAGTAAAATTTTAATGCACCTTAAACATGTAGAAAGTGTTTCGTATCATTAAACCGAATATTAGCATTAGCTGTAAAATCAGATGATCTATTTAACAAAATATTTGTAGCCGCTGTTATATAGAGATTATCAAGATTCTGAAGAAATTTCCAACGATGTTCAACATAGTATTTGCAAGTAAATATGTAATGATATACACTTTCTATATCACCACAACAATCACACAATGGATTATCTCTCAAATGATTAGAATCTAAATCATTATGTAAATCAATACGGTTATTTCTAATTCTAGAATGAAGAATATATAATTTCCCGTTACCATCTAAGAAATGGGCAGGCTCTTGTGCTGTCTTAGCCTCTATTTTACTTCTGAAGATATAATAGTTACTTTAACCTCTTATTGAATCTGGGGTGAATTCCAAACATGAATAGAAGAATGTATGAATGAGTTTATACTTATTTCGAGTCTGGCATTAATTCGAATAAAATTATTCCTATTTCTAAGATTATACCCGTTTGTCTCACCAACCAGGCGTAGTAGATGATCAGCAAGATTAGAAGGCACCGTGTACAATTTTATGAAAGTAACATAGTTTATGAAACTTTCGTCTATCAGCCAAGGTAGGCCAGACAGTTTCTTCATAAATCGTGCGACACAAAACACTTCTGGTGAGACCAGTCACAATTCTACCTGCTTCTAATTGTAGTTTTCCTAATTTCAGAGAGCCATCAGCCGAATAGCCATCCCATACAACATCAGCATATTCGAGTAAGGGGCAAATGAATGTAATGTTACGACCCTAGGTCTTAAAAACATGTAACAGAAAGAAAAGTGAAACCAATAATGTAAGTATTATCAACAAGCAATTTATTTCCCTATAATACAAAGTGAAATTCAAGAGATACTTACGATATTGTGAATCAAATTCCAAATAATCTTAAATGTCCTAATCACAAGTCCAAAAATATAGAATATTCCAAATGAGTTCCAATAGTCTTGAATGTCCTGACATAACACAATGATACAATCCAGAATGTCTTTGAATCAGTTCACAGAAGTCCTAAGTAATGTATTAATTCAAAAGTCAATGAGCACTTTAGTAATTCAAATGAATATATTAAATAAATAATTACTCTCACATTATATCTGATTTCAATGCCAGAAACTATAAAATCTGATCTCAAATGGATTCACACAGATTGATCTAAAACAGGAATGAATTATTTGTTTACCAAATCCCTATTTATACACATTTTCACTTGACCTATATCAACGGGATGCGATGCAATACAATGGAAACAAAACCCAGTCTAACTGCCAACATGACTGGCCTTAAACTCAAAAGCTAGTCAACATTCTGTTTACTAGTGACCAGAATCTAAAGTGCAACTTACCTCATGGACAAAATTTAAACACACGTTATTGATTAAATATACAAATAAAACTAAAATATATCCTTTCTAACGTTTTTCGGCTAAGGTTTTATCTACGTATTTTGACGGCAGTTGTAATTTTGGCAGTCGACAGAAATATGTTATCAACATGTCTGGTCTTGTTGCCTAGACTACTGGAAGTTACTCCAATATGTTAATGGAAGTCAACAATAGAGTGAAGTTCGTTTTTCGACTTTAGATAAGGAAAAACGGGCTCTAGCTTATGAGAGAATAACATTATTTCAGTTTTATTTGGATTGAAGTCAACCAACCACTGCCTTGACCAATCGTCGATCATTTCTAAATCTGTGTACAGTACATATTAAATTTGTAAGTGTCATTTGATGAATACTCCAGTGAGCTATCATCAGCAAAGAGTCTCGTTGCACTCAAGAGGTCGTCGTCTATATCGTTAATATACACAATATATAATAACGGACCTAAAACAGAACCCTGTGGTATGCCAGCTCCAACATATTAGCTACTTGATTCGGCAGTATTTATAGAAACTGCTTGGAGTCTATTAGATAGGTAGTCAGAAAAGCAATCAATAAGAGAGCTATCAATGCCATTGCACTTTAATTTATGTATTAGACCTTATACCAAACACGATCAAATGCTTTAGAGAAATCGTAAAAGACAACACACATGCCATCATTGTTATCAAGCGCAGTACATATACTATGGTACATATATATGAGCTGAAATACTGTAGAATTGTTAGGAAGATAACCGGATTGATATTTCTACGTAAGATCATTTGAGTGTAGGTGGTTGTAGAGATGCTTAAACAATATTTCCATAACTTTACCATCACAACTTAAAAGTGAAATATGCCTGTAATTTGAAGGATGGAACACCCATGTTTATGCACTGACATGACTTTCGCGGTTTTCCAAAAAGATGCAAACGATGTTTTTTTGCTAACAAGCGTCATGTTGAATATAATACAGAGTGGTTTAACCATGGATGCGACCGTTCCTTTGAGCATATGGTGACTTATTTTATCCACGCCACATGCTTGGTGGGTGGGTTAGCTGTTGATTACACCAAAAACGTCTTGTTCTGTTCTTAATATATTCGTAAGATTTTTAAAAATTAATTATCAAGTGTATATCTGGCATATTGATATTAGTGTCATCAACTTTTGCTGTGGCAGCAAAAATGGAATTAAGACATTCTGCTTTTTCGACATTGGAAAATGTTACAAATAACCAATCATTCGCATTAATGCTCCTAAATGGAGGTATTGAGGTTGAAAACTTTTCTTTGACAAAATGACGCTTCCAATAATCTTTCGACTTTACACCAATAGAATAAACATTCTCCAAGTTTGTATTACATTTTTCCTTTGCACTTTTTCTGGTTACTAGTATTGTCTTAATTACGTACTTTTTCGTACTTGTTTCCAATGTCTCTGATTATAACTATCAATAGCTATTTTTTCATGCGGTCGCTCTTCCTGCTCGTTCTGCGTATTGTGCTATCATACCAGCATTTGTCCCTCAGCCGAACGGTTACTGTGCGAAATGGTTTACACTCTTTAGCAAATTTAAAATAGGACCAAATAAAAGTTTCAACGGCATCAATGACATCAACACAAGTTCCTAACTTAGCTATATAGTCAATACCTGTTATAAGATTATAAATAAAATGTTTCAAAATCCTCATAATTATAAAGCCATACTTCTTTCTTATAACAGGTGAAAGATTCATAATGCAGCCAAGTAATTAAATAGGAGGCCTTGTGATCACTTACAGTTGCATCAATAGAGATAATTCCAGAATGAAGAACATCTGTGGTTGGAGATATAATAATGGGATCTAACAGTTGCTGAGCTATCTGTTTCTCTGGTCTGCTCAGTTATTATATTTTGCATGTCATTAAGCATTATCACCCTCTGAGACTTTTGAACTCAGCATCTCGTTTAAATCACCGATACTTATAATATTATCACGGACATTAAAGCCCGCTCAGTGGTGATATTCAATGAATCTCAGAAGTATGATGACACAGATGGAAGACGGTAGATTACAAGTAACATATATTTCTTACTTTTTATATATTTCTATGCATTTAATATGTCACTTCAAATCATTATCACTTTTGTACAGTTTTACCAGATATGTGTGTTGTTAGTAGAAACGTAACTCAAAGGCAGTGTTTCAAAATTTTGAAATAAAAAATCATCGACTCCTTTTGATTTCACAGGGTAGAAAAGAAACATGCCATTCCCCAATGAGAAAACAATATAGTCCAATTTAGGGTGACTTAGCCGTTAGATCCGTGCAAATTGCAGAACTTTTATTGTGGCGGAATTTTTTTCTTCTTCTGATTTGTCAGAAAATGTAAGCAGCAATGAAAAAATCACATTTCACTAATCTTCAAAAGTGAGTGGATTGTTTCAGGCATAACAATACATTTTTATTAAACTTTTAAAATGAAACAACCAATTTACATATAAAATAGACATATTAATATTTTTAAAGTGTATCAAAGATGTTGAATTGAAAATATATCGAAAAATCTGTATCCCATTTTTTTGAAGACTAGTTGCTTACCCATGCGGAATGATACGTAATTTGCTCGAAGTTATCTGGTAGATTGCTTGCCCATGCGGAATGATAAATAATTTTCTCAAAGTCATTTGGTAGCTCGGTTATATAGATTAGTTACACCACCGCAAAGGTAGAAACTAAAGCAAAGTGTTTAAAATAACACCAATAATGATGCAAAACTAAGAATTAAAGGCAACATTAAAATCTCATTTACAAGGGCTAGTAGTAATATGTGCCACTTGGGGGACACATAACATTGCGCCGTAGCTTTACATTAATATTCCACTTGGAGGCACAACGTGAAATCCTGTTTTATACATGTCCTTAGGTTTAACATTAGGTTGCCACTTGGGGGAACAATGTTAAAACCTATGTTAATGTTTTTTAGTTATAGTCAGTTTCCTTTATGGGGCACAACAAGCATGATAATGTTAATATTTGTTTTAGGTATAGTCCATTTCTATGTTGAAA
Organism: Margaritifera margaritifera; assembly: GCA_029931535.1. Classification (NCBI taxonomy): domain Eukaryota; kingdom Metazoa; phylum Mollusca; class Bivalvia; order Unionida; family Margaritiferidae; genus Margaritifera; species Margaritifera margaritifera. The sequence continues at coordinate 567,745 of JAQPZY010000986.1, forward strand.
AATGTATAGGGCACAAAGCGAAAGGTAATGTTAAAATGTTTAGATACTATCTAACACACACACTTTCTGATATTCTATCCATCACTTTTTTTATTACTATCCAACACCTACTTTTAATATGCTATCCAGCATACAATCTACCATCCAACAAAAAGGGTAGGAGAATATATATATATATATATATATATATATATATATATATATATATATATATATATATATATATATATATACAAGCGATATACTTACATACATACAAACATACTATCACGCCAGCGGGCAGGGGTAGGAATTTATATAGTATTTATAGACACACCATACGCTCACGGGCAGGTGTTTATAGACAAACTATACCCACACAAACATACTATCACACACAAGAGGGGTAATAGGTTTAAAGTTTTTTTTGTGTTTGTAAATATAGACATAGACATACACAAACATACAATAGACATAGACATACACAAACATACAAACACATATATCGGCAATGAGTAGTATCTCTCTGTTCTAGAGATATGGGTGACCCTGAAAAATGTCATTGGGCTTTGTTAACCAAAGAGGGTTAAGATAGTTGCCATCTCTGGACTGTTCTGCGGCGTTAGCTTCATCTCACAGCTGGGCCGTAGAGCAAGACCATCTTCAGGCATCCTTGTCTCTCCACATAAATCCTTCTTTTCCATATGGCTGTCTTCGTAATATTCGTGATGACCCACGATGCCTTCACATAGACTATGTAGTCTGGATTAAATAGCATACTGCTAACGATGGTGGATGATTCAACACTAGCATACATATTGGTTGGGTTGTCTTGAGAATAGGTTTCACAATCGGGTAAAGCCCCTGTATATATAGTCTATGACCGATTTGAAACAGATAGAAATGTTCCACCAATCACTGCGCGTGTAACATAATTCAGTCAAGGCGTGTTGTCTCTCTTCCAATCAAAAGACAGAGGACGCATGACGTCACTTTCAATATATGATGATTTCAGAAAGAAACAGAAGGACGATTTGGAGAGTCTTTTGCAACGTCTAAAAGAAGAAGAAGAAGTATTTGTTCAATAGCAACAACAAAAAGAAGAAGACGAAAAGAGAAAGCATCAAGATGAGGAAAAGAGAAAAACTTTAACCAGAGAACAGAAGGAAGAGAATGAAAACAAAACGGTGAGTCTCTTACAAGACATTTTGGCGGAATTAAAGCACCTGAGAGAAGTGTACCAGACTTAGCCCAACCAAAGAGAAAGAGACCTTCACGATCCAAGACTTCTAAATCTTTTATGACTGGGACGCCAGCAGTAGTTACTACTAACACTTCCACAACAGCAACACCAGGATTATGAATTGCTCGTGGAAAGGGGATTAAGACAGTTGCAGCTGATGATGCCTTGTTCATAAGTTGTTTCGGTTATTTTAAAAAAAGTCAACGGTCCTTTTCAGAGCCACCTATATCTCTTAGAAAAGAGATCCTACTCAAAGATTGCCAAAGCAAGTTAAACTGAAACCTTCCATGATACAGTGTGTGAGTGTGTGAAGATCTTATCCGTACTAAAAGAACAAATGAAGACAAAGAGACACTTACTTTTTTTTTCTTTTGGTACGTTCTTGTGAAATTAGAATCACAATGCAATTTCATAAAACAGCACAAAAGTCCATTTTCTTCTTTCTTTCGCTTTCTTTCTCCTTTGACTTTCTTCACTGACATGGGTACTTCTCTTCTACTTCAGTCTCTTCTACTTGTCTCGCCTTTTGGAATGTCTTTACTAGTATGGGTTCTGTGTTCTTCTTCTGTGTCTGTTTCTAAACAACGCTCTTTTTCCTTGTTCTCTTTTTTCTTGGGATACTGAAGATCAATGCCCTTTTTCTTGACATTGATAACAGGTACCTTAACTTTTGTCTCAATTTTCTCCTGCCTTAGTGGTTCCTTTTCTTTGACGTTGTGGATATTCTGAAGCACAATGTCATTTCTCTTGACCGACATAGCAAGTATATTGACTTTTATCTCGAGTGGAGTTGTCCGTAGTCTTATTGGAAGTGTACTTTCGAATGAAGAGAAAACTGAAGAGTAAGCGAGGAGACCATGAAGGAGCAAAAAAATACAATGAGATTAACAACAGGATTAAGAAGAGCATAAAGAAAGCAAAAGAAAGCTGGTTAGAGGACCAATGCAAGGAAGTCGAGAAAACCCTGAACCAGAATGACAGTAAAAGGGCATACCAGTTGGTGAAAGACCTGACAACTGAGAAACAGGGGAGATCTAATACAATTCAGGACAAAGCTGGTAAGAGTCTGACAGAAAACCAAGACATTCTTAACAGATGGACGGAATACTGTTCGAAGCTTTACAACCAGGAGACTTCTGGAGACCAAGCTGTACTAAACGTACCACTGACCACAACAGAGGTTGACCACCCAATCCTCAGGGACGAAGTAGGGGCTGCAGTAAAGGTGCTAAAGAAGGGGAAGTCAGCTGTGGTAGAGAATATACCAGCAGAATTTGTTCAAGCAGGAGGAACTTCCATGAAAGATGTCCTCACAACAATCTGCAACCAAATCTGGCAAACAGGAGAATGGCCAACCCCATGGACCCAGTCTCTAATCGTGACTCTTCCTAAAAAAGGCAATCTACAACCGTGCCAGAACTACCGAACAATCAGTCTCATCAGTCACCCAAGCAAGGTTATGCTTAAGATCATCCTCAATAGACTGAAACCCCAAGCAGAGCACATCATTGCGGAAGAACAGACAGGTTTCAGAGCAGGACGTAGCACTACAGAACAGATCTTCAATCTTAGAATCCTCTGTGAAAAATATCTCCAGCATCAACAGAACCTTTATCATGTCTTCATTGACTTCAAGAAGGCTTTCGACAAGGTATGGCATGCAGCCTTGTGGGCCACCATGCGGATATACAACACAAACGCTAAATTAATCAGCACTATAGAAACCATGTATGACAAGGCGACTAGTACAGTTCTCGTCAATGGCAACATAGGAGACTGGTTCAGAACCACAGTCGGAGTCAGACAGGGGAGCCTTCTCTCACCCACTCTCTTCAACATCTACCTGGAAAGGATCATGTCCGACGCCTTGGAAGACCATGAGGGCAGTGTCAGTGTTGGAGGCAGAACAATCACTAACCTGCGCTTCGCTGATGATATCGATGGCTTAGCAGGAGATGAAGAAGAAATGGAAACCTTAGTGAACCGTCTCAATCAAGCATCACTAAGATATGGGATGGAGATCAATGCTGAAAAGACAAACCTAATCACAAACAACCAGAGTGGCATCCAAAAGGAAATAAGAGTGAATGGACAGAAGCTGGGCACAGTAACAAGCTTCAAGTACCTAGGTGCTATCGCCACTGATGAAGGTTCAAAACCTGAGATTCTTTCCAGGATTGCCCAGACAACAGCTGCTCTGGCTAGGCTGAAGCCTATTTGGCAAGACAGCAACATCACGCTTGGGTCCAAGATCAAGCTTATGCGCTCCCTCGTCATGTCCATATTCCTATATGCATGTGAGACATGGACCCTAACAGCAGAATTAGAGAGAAGAGTCCATGCCTTAGAGATGAGATGTTATCGAAGGATCCTGAAAATCTCATACTTAGACTACGTCTCCAATGCGGAGGTGCGCACTAAAATCCAAGGTGCAATTGGATCTTATGAAGATCTGCTCACCACTGTAAAGAAACGCAAACTAAGATGGTATGGTCACGTCTCACGCTCAACTGGCCTGTCAAAGACAACCCTACAGGGCACAGTGAGAGGAAAGAGAAAACGAGGCAGACAGAAGAAGAGATGGGAAGACAATATCAAAGAGTGGACAGGCACGGACTTTGCAAAGTCCCAAAGAGCAGTGGAGAACAGGGCGAAATGGAGAGAGATTGTCTCAAAGTTATCAGTGGCGCCCCTACGACCAGCAAGGTTACGGGAGAAATGAAAAAAAAAACAACTTTCGAATGACCCTCTAAATCTTTGACGAGAAGTGCGATCTGTCTATATATATATATATATATATATATCTATATCTATCTATATATATATATCTATCTATATATATATATATCTATCTATCTATCTATCTATCTATCTATCTATATATATATATATATATATATATATATATATATATATATATATATATATATATATATAGTGATTGTGTGTACCCTAGCCAAATCAAATTTTGGAATCAAAATGAAACGATCAAACCTTGATGTGGAGAACCCAGTAGATGCCAAGAAACGACGACGACTTTCGATGTCACCTCATCTGCTAAGTAAAGTGTTAGCACAAGTGCATGCCAGTGATTTTGAAGACGACATGGATGAGGCTGAGCAAATACAATCTACCTCAACTACAAGACCAAGAGATTCTAGATCAGTCACTTTCGAGAGACCCAAAAAGTATCTTTCAGAAAATTTCGAACGACAGCTTACAACTACACGGTCAAATTTAAAGATTTCAAGTCTCAAGTGCCACCAGAGAAAGCAGCGGGTTTGATTACAGATTTATGGGAATCATTATTAGGCGCATTGAAACGACAGTGCCAGCAAAAAGTGACGATCGTTTGAGACTATGCATCAATCACGTCAGTTTGAAATTCCCTGTCTGGATTGAATTTAGTACACCGGCAGATTTAACATCTTAGATTATTATCGACAAAATTCAACACGTCCAACAATCCCATGAAGAGTTTGACACGACCAACGGAAAAGCCACTCTTCACATGACACATGATTCACTTTCAAGAGGCAGCGGACGATGCAAAGTTTTATTGGTGGATGAACTTCGCAGTACCAAACGAAGTATCGTTCAGATTGACAATAATCAAGATCAAATGTGCTTAGCCCGTGCCATCGTAGTGGATCGAACTTATGCCGAAAAGAACGATCCAGCGGAATGGAAACAGTCATAGAAGAAGATTCGAAAATCCGACAGAAATAGAACATAACAACGGAGAGAATCAGAACTCCTTTTGCACCAAACAGGCATTTCTAAAGAGACCGTGTGTGGAATTCCTGAAATGCAAAAACTTCAAGACGTGTTGGCACCTCGTTATACTTTGAAAGTATACCCTCATGCTGTTCGCGGAGCTCTTGTGTTTCGAGGACCAGATTTTCCAGACGGAAAATACATTCATGTTTATCATCATCAAGAGCATTTTTATGTCATTATAGCTATCATAGGATTTCTTGGATACGATTACTTTTTCGAGAAATGTGACCAAGGATTTACCAATCGGTAGCAACATATTCATTGTGGAGCGCGATGTCGTGGGTGTTTAACTTCCAAACCTTGCATTCCTGAAGAAAAGAAAGAACTCATTGCTCTACTTGCAAGCGAACCTATGTCAGTTCATCCAGTTTCGAACAGCATCGCATGAAACAATCACAAAAACTACATAAAAATCCTTGAGAATTAATGAGACTGTGCTCCACTTGTGGACATTTTGTTCGAGCTAATAACCAAAAGGAACACGTTTGTCCAGGAGAGAAAAGATGCTGTTTTTTGTGACCAAGTTGTGGACTTCAATCGTCAGTGTTACATTCAAAGATTAAAGGGCGATCAGGACAAGAACAAGAAACAAGTGGATTTTATCTTTTGTTTTACCTTAAATGTTCACAAGAGACTGGAATTAACATCCCTAATTGTGTAGCTCATCGTGCTTGTGAGAAGCGTATACAATAACCTATATTTGTCATGATCCAAATTGTAGTGAGATTATATGATGACGAAAAGAGATCTTTCGGGGCTCTCGTACTCTTGCTGATTTGGCCGAATGGATTGTAGATGCCTCGACGACACTTGGAGCGAAGAAATGTTAAATTGTTAAATATTGCAGATTTTAATGTGGACATTTTACGACGGTGTGGACATTTTACGACGGTGTTCTGGAACATTTCGACAATTATTTCTGGATCAATGAGGTATCGATCCCTTGAAGGAAGCTTCTACTATCGCTAAAGCGTGTTGATTAGCTTATCAGAAGAAGTTCATGCCCGAGAACAAACTAGCTATTATACCCCAGCAATCCTTTCTCTCTGTCAGCCGTCGATACTCCGCCAAAGTTGAGCGCTGGCTCCATTACTTGTGTGATACTGAAGACAAGTGGATACAATATGCTAGAAACGGTGGAGAAAAGAAAATTGGAAGTCTTTCCGTGGATGGCTGGGAATTAGAAAACAAATAGATCGTCTAAGAAATTCAAGGCTGTTTTTTCACGGATGCCCAACTTGTTTTCCGCAAAAGTCCCTTCTCAGACTTCACCATGGAAGAATTGTACGAGCAAACATACCAACAACACCTGAGTTTAGAAAGTCAAGGATACCAAGTGATTAAAATGTGAGAACACGACCACGATCGACGTTTCAAAACCGATCCAGAATTTAGGCTCATTGTCAAAAATTACGACGTGGTGGATATTGAATCTTTAAATCCCCGTGACAGTTTGTTTGGAGGACGAACCAATGCAACACGCTTGTTGTACGAAGTTCACAAATCTCAAGAAAAGCAAATTAAATACATTGATGTGTGTTTCTTGTGTCCTTGGATGTTGTAAATATGCTGGATTCAACACCGATCAAACAGAAAGGTTGACACATCGCCAATACGAAGGTTTGATCAAATGCAAAATATTACCACCGACGAACTTGTACCATCCTGTTTTACCTCATCATTGCCACGAACAACTGATGTTTCCTTTATACCATAGTTGTGCTGAAACATGTAATCAATACCAACCTTGTTGTCACGATGATGAAGAACGAGCCATGACAGGAACGTGGGTGAGTGTCGAATTGTTTCATGCTCTCGATGTCAATAGCAACTGTTAAAATTATACAAAATTTGGCACTTTCCCAACACAGATCAATACAAACAGGACGACAACTCGAATACAGGAATTTCCTCAGGCTACGTGAACGAATTTCTAAAACTGAAGCAAGAAACTAAAGGCTATCCTTCTTGGTGTCAGACTTCAGAAGACAAAGAGACATTCAAAGAACGCTACGGATCCTTAGAAGGCATCACTTGCAAAAGTCAGGTGGAATTGTTTGTGTGAAAAATTTGACTCAAAGTCCGATATTGCCAAAGACGAAATACTTGGAAGATTAGAAAAACAATCAACGTTCACGTTACACGGACCCATTCGACAAACATTTTCCAAAAGTCAAACCAAAGTAGAAGCAGTCGATCATTAATTGCAAGCAGATCTTACAGATGTCTCATTTAGCATCGTACAATCATGGTTACAAATATTACTTTTGTGTCATTGGCATGTTTTCAAAATCGGTTTGGGTAGTTCCTTTGACTTCTAAAACAAGTTGAGAGTGAGTGCGAGCTTTAATACTGGTCTTTAAACAATGTGGTCGACACCCCCTACTATGGCAAACAGACAAAGGTACCGAATGTCTGAACAAAGCTTTTCAAAAAGAATTGAAAACAAGGCACATTCACTTTTTCACGTCTGAAGGTCATGAAACAAAAGCCGTGGAAAGTTTTCAACGAACTTTCAAAAAGAGTATGTAGAAATATTTTACACATCTACGCTCTCAAATACAACAACGTGTTACCACGTCTAGTTAAAGTTTACAATCAATCGTACCATTGTAGCATCAGATGTGTACCAGAAGAAGTGATACCTAAAAACGGAGTGATGGTGTTTGATCGAAAAAAGTGTTAAACACCTGTCTGTAAATTAAACGATATGAACGGAGAAGTGTTAAAAGGAACCTTTTGACTTGTCTGAGTTACAACGAATGACCAAGAAAGAAGACAATGTGTACGATATCGAAAGCATTATCGATGGAAGAACACGTAAAGTTCGAAAACTTCCACTTCAAGAACTTCAAACACAACCCTTGTAGGTATGGTGTGGAGTACTTGTCCCGCCAAATCTTTGTGGTGTATTGTGTCATCAGAGAAACCATTGGAAAGTTGAGATTTCGACAAGGAGATAAACAGTTGTGGAATATTTTATCCAGCAGTTGTCTTAGTTATCTTCTTTCTAGTCCGTCGTTGAAATATACCAACAGCAACAACAACAACGGTAGCCTTGCCGACAAAGCCAGTCACCACAACAATCCTTCCAATCACTGTAGCAGCGCTCTTCTGGAACATTTGGAAAACCATTTTCCTTTGACATCTAGACGAGAACCACCGAACTATGAATAACTAATTTTATGTAACATTACCCGGTGACGGTTCGATTGATGTGTTTCCAAACAGCACCTTATGTTGCTTCACAGCAAAATTACCTCAGTCCATACAATTGGATCAGGAAGCTCATTTGGAAGAAGCATTGGTAGCAATTATTCATCCTACTCAAACCATCAGTGTCAACGAAGGTCAAAACATTTTTGTCGTCGATATCCTCAACAGTCACAAAAATTATCGTGGCTATTACGAATCCAAAAAAAAAACATCAATCCTTAATTGCTCTTCTGTACCTTGATCATTCCTACAGGATATTATTTCAATGCTCGACATTTCGTCGGTACAATGTCAGCTATGTTTAACGGTCAGATTGGCAAAGCACTGGAGAAAACTCGCCAAAGTGTAAAGATCGAATACCATGCTGTTTCTCATCGCCTCAAAATGGATTTTTCTGACGGTAAAACACTGTCCATTACTTTTTGTCCCGGTTTATTTGTTATTCTGGATGGATAAGCCTCTCTCGCTCCTACGAAAGATACACACAACAACGATCGATTCTACAAGTATGTTCGCTTCAATATCGAATTGTACGATGGACTAAATTTGCTATTGTGTACTCGGATGTCGTGGAGTACAACGTCGTGGAATACACAGCCGCTCTGTTGCAGAGAGGAATTCCTTTCAAAGTGGATTCTGACATAGCTGCTATTGATGAGTGAGAAAATACGCATCACGTTCACCGAGGATTTTGTATATCCTCATTATCTTCGTATTTTGACAGTGTGAATATTAGTATAAAAGGACATCTCTGACAAAATATTCTATTCTCCAAAGGAAAAGTAACGGTGAAACTACATTTTCGAAACCGATTCTCTAGTGCATTGTAACAGATGCATCGTGTGTACCAAGGTGTCGCTCGACAACGAGGACATTGTTTAGGAGATATGTTAAAATCAGCTTTTCGTACCGTAACACTCATCTTAAAAACAATGGTGACTCGAGGATCGCATGCTTTAAAACATGCACCTTTGACGCAAGGAAAAGAATTTCTCCAAAACGTACTCATCGACAAACAAAGTCCTAAATAAGCCTTCATGAAAGCATGAAACCTGTATTGCTTTAAAATGGAAACAATCTTCTAGGGTGCCGAGACACCCTTATAAATTTTTCTTCACGCTCCTGGCCAAGGTATTACTTCAACGTGTACGCCACAGCAAGTACGCAGCAGAAAGAGACGTCGAAAACCCTTCATAAAAGAATAAGGAAAGAAGAACAGCAGCTGTCAGAGAACTGGAGAATTTTTTATTACTGACTGAAAAAAAAGGAACATAATCAACTGAGATTCTTGCGAATGTTCCAAGTCCGAACTCGATCTGTTTGCTATGCCACCGAAGATGATGACGATGCAAGAATCACAATGGGTAGAATTTCATCCTGTGTCGTCTTTGACCACTTCTGCACCCATCGAATTTGTAATCAAAGGACAAACCGAAGATTATATCGATCTGAATAATAATTGCTTGTACCCGAAAATCAAGTTGTCAAAGTGGACAACACCAATCCATTCCAGAGTAGCTCCCATTAAAAATTGTATGCATTCGTTGTTCAGCTGATTTGTATATGAATAACAAACTAGTCAGCAGCAGCATGGATACTTACCCTTACCTGGCGTACCTGGAAATTCTCCTGACGTACGGAAATGAAGCCAAGAATACAGATCTGGATACCTCCATGATATGGAAGCCTTACACTTTGGACATCTTCAACAACCCAGAGTTGACAAAAACTGATGATCCTAGCAATGTTGGATTTAACGATCTCCATAAAAAAGTCAAACAAGGACGCAGTTTAGAAATGATGGATCGTTTGCATTTGGACATGTGGTTGCAAGACAAATATTTGTTGAATGGAGTGGATGTGCACCTGAGATTGAATCGAAATAGTACCGTGTTCCATTTGAAGGCTAATGCTAAGGAGTAAAAAACGAACATCGAAGAAACCAGAGTATACGTGCGACGCGTGGAAGTCCTACTTAAAGTGGGAAACGACATTATTCAAACTTTGAGCAGAACGACAGCCAAGTATCCTCTACGACTAGTGAAAGTGAAAACCTTCACCATTGCCAAGATCAAAGATCATGTTTTCCAAGGACAGTTACCAAAACGTTTGTTCATTGGCATCGTCAGCAATGTGGCCCTTAAGGGACCTATCGATAAAAAATCATTTCGAGTTCCAACACTTCAACGTGTCCAAGATAGGAGTCACCCGAGATGGACAGACATTAAGTACCTGACCCTTTGAACCTTTGGATACCTCAAAACTTCATGACCTTCTGACTCACAGCGTCGTGGAATCCATTGATGTGTCCTAAAGATGAACTTCCTCATCGAAATTCTAAAGACATTCAAGCCTATGTCATCAACGCGGACGACAGGCATCGACCAGGAACCCATTGGGTAGCCGTCTTACCTTGCCAACGAATACCGTGTAGAATATTTTGATTCTTAAGGATTGCTCCTCTATAAGACGACATCATTGACTCTATGAGAAAAAATGCTGTATCTACTCAATTCAATAATGTGAGATTACAAGGATCAGATTATATTGTGTGTGGACAATATTGTGTGAATTTTCTTCATCAACGCAGTCTTAGATTTCTCTTAGAACATTTAGTGACTTATTTTGATTGTGAGTACTCTAGAAACGGTGATAAAATAGAAAGATAGTTTTGTGAACATTATCTTATTTTCATTAGCTCAGAAAAGTAGGGTGCATCAATGGCAAAATTACAGTGTATTAGATCAATGGAAGTCTAGTCTGACTCCACGATGTTGTCAACCTTGTTAATACGTTCAGGTTTAATTTGTCAGTTTGTATTCATGTTTGAGTTAGAGAAGAGTCTTTCTATTATTCAAAATGTTCATTTTGAAAACATGGTGTTGACATGTTTATATTTTAACCGAGAAAAATTTTGAACATGCTCTTTCACATTCTCTCTGTCGATCTTTGTAAAAATAAAAAGCAGAATGTTTTCTTTCACGCCCGCCTACCGAATTAAATCGATGTATTCCTTCACGTCCTTGCTTCTCACTTATAAAGCGGTGCGTTCACCAATCTTGCCAATTCTCATCAGTTACACAGAGCAACAAACAACACGTAGCATTATTGAAACTAGAGATGGAAGTCATGATACCGCCCCAGGCCCTGAATGCAATCAAAAGTTTAGGCTGTGGTATTGCATCAGGGTCGAGCCTAAGGGCTCAAGCAAGATGGACCACCTTCTGCTAATATGGGGGGAGGATTGGAAAGACAGATGAAATAGAAGTAGCCCCCGCCCCCAGAATACCGTGACATGGAGGAAAATCGCCGGATCAACGTAAGCAGCGTACCACGCAGGTTCAGCCGATACCCCCCCCCCCGCCGCAGTGGAACCCAGGCCAAAATCTCCACCTTCATGACCAATACTACACCCAGCTTTGATTGCTCCCGAAGCTAGGAAGCAAACTTCTTCTTTGCCACCAGCAGTGACATCAGTACAAGGCAGGGAAGGGAGGAGGAGAAGAAAAAAGAAGAACAAAGGGAAGAAAAGAGAGTTCAACCCCACCCCCAACAGTTAAACAAAGAGTGAGAAAAGGCGAATACAAGTGGTGGGGAAACCATATCGCAGGGGACAGGAACGGGAAAGCAGCCGCCACCCCCAGCGACAACAATGACCCCGCCCCTAAACCACAACAGCAGGCAGCAGCAACAGCAGCATTATCAGGCGTGGTCTCCAAGAAGCTCGAACCTCAGCAGCAAAAAGAGGGGATGTATCCGGGAGCAGTCAAGAGCAATATGGGTAGACGATCTATGGAGTGACAGCGAGTCGACGCAGCTTATTATCAACGACATTAGGCGAGTCATCAACTCAAGTCGAAGCCAACTGCCCACGCTCTCCAAGAACATGAAAGACAAATTAGTCCAAGCCCTTGAACACATCCAATGGCATGGAGTTGATTTCAAAGACTGCCCTTTGCTCTTGGATGCACAGATATGCAACGAACTGACCACCACAGGCTCGACCGGCGAACAAAAATAGCTGTTCCCCCCCCCCCCAAAAAAAAAAAAAAAAAAAACAAAAACGAAGGTGGCCCGATTGATGGAGGAACAATTAGCCCTAGTGGAGCAGAGACCAATTAACAGCAATATGCAGTGGTGCGAGGCGCAGTCCCAAAAGTAATTGACACCCCGGAAGCTGCTGCCGCAGGGGAAACACCCCAGCCCGTTTTGGCGCTAAAGAAATATTGCCTATGGGGTTTCACTTTGGCTAGAAACCCATTATGATTTCAACACTTTTCAAAGATCAAATTTGATCCATTCGAACACCGGTCTAAAATATCTGCTACAATGTACACCAAATTACGATCACCAAAATATTTGAGAGTTACTGTAACTCGCCATTGAGTTTTGACGCAGTTTCGGAAAAGTGAAAGTACGCTCTGTACACGAAATCATAAAAATTGTAACGAGTAGAAAAAGGTTCGTAAATGGTTTAAGTGATCTCAATTACATCATGTGGCTAACACACTATTGGTTATTAGGGAAAGACCGATTAAGTTAACTGGGCAGTTCAATTTGTGTCTGTTTGCATTATTTCTTGAGAAATACATGAATCATATTTTCAGTTATTCTTTTTGCATGTGTGTTCTTAACTTTCAATATTGAGACACACACGTGCCAATTACATTTAGGTAAGCAAAGAAGCCTGAACGATGGAAATATAATCATTCGGCTGTTTGTTATTAGACTCATCAGGATTGCTCACATGAAACAAAGACAAAGGAGAGAACACTGTGCAAAATCTAATTACACACGACCAATTTATTGTGGGAGAAATTGACTTGAATTTGATAAATCTTACAGAATCAATTATATTGGTAGCCTTCTGTTAACTTTTTCCACTTAAACAAAGAGGCGAAATTATGGGTTTTAGCTGAAAAAGATGTGTTTCTAGTACTAGGTGGATTAAATTTTGGTCAATTGCTTTCAGTTACTTTTTAAACATGGAACTAAACGCAAATTTTCTTTCATTTTAAATGTCACAAATAATGTTTGCTCCTAACTATTACATTTTAGCTTTTTCCTTGTTTTGGCTTTGTAAGGGAAATAAAAGGAGGGAACAACTTTGTTATCATATATACAACCTTTTCCATTATGATTCAAACAATATGACATTGACTTTTATCATTGAACGATAAAATTCCTTTAGTCAAATAGTATGGGTAGTTTTGCACCTGAAGAAGACATTTAGGTTGTTCATTGTACATTGACGTTTTGGAGCTAAACATAAACCTCCACAATGTTTGCTATCCACTTTTTTGACGGCTTGTCAATGCTAAATATATGTAGGTGCTAAAATGCGCAAAATTTAGATACATTTCATGTTGTATCAAAAATCTGTACATATTTAAATCTTAAACCACATAACTATATCTCGACCCCCCCAAAAAAATAAAAAGAGGGATGTTGAGAGTTTGAATATATAAATCTTTTAAGACACATGGCAAGCTTATGAACATTAAATATAGCGGAACTGAGATATCAAGCACATACACTTGATGTGATTATAGATACATAGTTTGAATATATAAACCTGTTGATACATGCTAAATTTCTAAACAAATGACATACCGGCACTGAGATACCAAGCAAATACGCTTGTCTTGATTCTAGATACAGAGCTGCTGTAAACACAACTAATGTAATTTCTGTATTTTTAGTTTTTACATGACATTTCAAGTAATTTTCAACACGGAAGTCGACAATTCTAAGTGTGATGTGGTATCAATTTTTTGCATACGTGCCTTGAAGAAGAGACATATAACACGGAAAGTAGTTTTAGAAAACATTATGAACACCAAATCTTTACTAATATTGTGTGACTGTTGAATTACATAAAAAAATTAGAACACCAGCTATACATTTACATTAGGACCAAATCATAAAGCAAGAAATAGTTTGTACAAGATTGTATGTAAAAACAAAATGCAAACTTTCTGTTGTCAGGGTTTCGAAGGAGCATGATTTAACCATAATTTTCACAATAATGTTTGTCTCAAATTTCCAGACAAAAGTTAAAAGTAATTCTAAAGCAAAATGCTACAAAGGACAAGATGAGGTGTAACCTGTTGAGCAAAATTGTTCTTTGTGGAAAGTTTGGTGACCTGAAAATTAAACTGGTATCAACTTGAAGGGTCAGGAATGATAAATTGGGTCTCTTGTCAAGCTAACATTTTTATTATTGGGCCACCAGTTTATATGTCGTCCTAGCTTATAAGGAGTGGCTTACTTTTTTGGAAACTATCACTAAGCCAGGTATTCTTAAGTACACTTTTGGCGTCAAGGTTGGGGAAAAGAATAACAGATTTAGAAACCATTAACGACAGTTTCTTGGCGTTTTGCCTTTCTGACAATATTGCTATTCCATTATTCCATTCTTTTCATCTGTCGATGGTGTAACTTCGTGTCCGTTAACTCACTCATTGTTGATAAATCCAAGGTTTTGTTTTAAAAAAAAATTTGCTAATTTTAAATATTTAAAAAAAAATTGTGTGCTTTTTTATTGTCCCAAACTATTCCCTAATGCGCCTCATCTACTACGAAATATTAATAAAAGGCACAGATACAATTCCAATTATGAGACAATTTCAGACTCAGAGAAACATAGTCTGGTAAAACCATGCTTTTATTCAACACGAGACATTCTTACAAATTCTTAAGAATTAAATTAGGGATAGAACAAATTATAAGTTCATTCTTTTTAACAAAAATAACGGTTCACTGTTAGTTGAAAAGACAATTATGTTTGCGCCGTATTGAACTATACAGCATTTCAGATCAATTCCAAAATGCAATTTGTAAAGACGGTTTTGTTGTTCAACAAGTTTTAAAACATCCTTATCATTGTTAAATGAGACAGTCTCTTTCTACAATCGATACAATTTAAAGCTATTCATATCAAAATGTCTTTTTATTATGAGTGAAGACGTTTTTAGAAGAAGATATGATGTGATTCTTTCTCTTAAGTAGTTCACTGTGAGGTTTGATGATTTGTGAATCAGAATCGAAATTAAGGAAACTTAATACATTTTTTGCGGTAATTTTGGTGCATTTTCTGCGATACCTAATATGATTGTGCAAAAGTAGCAAATGAAACTGGCAGCAAGATATTCGCATAAGTCAATTACCCATGATGAATCAGGCGTTAGAGAAATCGATATGGAATTCATTGACGTAAAAAAACAGACACTATTAATATCCCTCTGTCATTTGGTCTCTTTACACTATTCCACCAGAGAAAGGTGCATATGCTTGAGAAAACTTTAAACCTGTTTAATCCTTCATCTCACACATACAGAGTACAGAAAACGACAACTTCATCTAAAGTCATAGAATTCCTAGATCAGCATCTTTCGCAACAAAAATTTCTTTTGTGAATTTCACGTGATTATATTTGTCAAAATCTCTCAAATTTTTTGACATATGACACATGCCAGTCCAAAGTTTATCTTTATCAATTGTGTTTCTTTTCTTGTTCTCTGAAAGGAAAGAAAAATATGGTACAATGCATCTCATCTTTCGAAATAAAATACCTTCACCGCGATGTAAGCAGTTGAACACCACAATTGTTATGGAACGTGAAGATAGACACAGCTGTAGCGTTGAAATTGAAACGGCTTCTGGTAGATTTTCTTGTGCCAATACATGCCTTCACTTATGTAATAGAAAAGGTTTCTGGTACGCTTTCTTATCTCAATAACTACCGTCACTTACATGATAGAAAAGGCTTCTAGCAGACTTTCTTGTGTCATTACATTCCTTCACTTAGATGACAAAAAAGGCTTCTGGCAGACTTTCTTGTGTCATTACATACTTTCACTTACATGATAGAACAGGCTTCGTGTAGACTTTCTTATTCCAATAAATACCTTCACTTACGTGATAAATAATGTGGATGGGATTGAGAGAGATGCATGTATTTCCAGATGAATTTCCCAGTACAGTTTATGTAAGATAACTTTTGTGTCAAGATCAGGAAATATGGAGAGGTTTTCTCTCATTCCTGTATATATGTGATACAGTTAGCCTATGTTGAAAGGCACGTGGGATACCAATCATTGACACTTTCGATTACGTAATTATTCTTATGACGTCATGAACAACTGAAATGTTTCTTGTGGTTTTAGTTTTTGTAGGCGTTGATTTCTTGGCTGTAAACTAAAGATTTTTTTATCGCTTTCTAATAATTAACATTTTAAAAAGAAAATACGCAGTACTTCCAAAGCTATATCCATCCCAATGATACGCGATCTTTCTTTTTTCAACGCAAATTTCTAGTGAAAACTAAGTGAAAGACAAACCAACACATGCGTTGATGTGGGATAGGGAATTTACACACCATTGCATATGGTGGATTATATTATCCTGTTAAGACAATATTCTAGTGTTTGACCTCCATGATCAACAAAGAAGAGTTAGCCAACTTTAAAAAAATAGTTCCTCGATTGTCAGATGCTTCCTTTCGTCGGTATAGCCGATGGCTGTTTTTGTTCTTGATAACTCGAGCAATGATATCTGTAGATGAGTGTGTGCGCGTCAAAACTCTACGTTGGAGTTAAACACTTGGTCATCGTGACTAGGGGTATGAGTTTTTCTGTCTAATTTCTGGTACTACCATACAAACTATCACATAAAAAATAAAAAAAACACATCTGTTCTTCAGCACCAATAAAGACAAACGAAAGAAAGGAAAGAGCATAGAGAATCGAACCAGAGGAGACACGTATATTTAGATTATGCAGTAATTGGTATCGGTCGATAGTATGGCAAAACTTTAATTTTCAATATGAAAGATAGCTGCTCCTGTTTTCGAAATAAAAGTGTGCTGACACAAAATGTATGGAAAAACAGCAACTAAAACATAGACATTTTTGTGGAATACTTGTTATGAATAAGAATTAGAAAGCAATCTTATAATAATCTGTTTTGGTCGAAAAGAAGGTGGTACCATTTGCATAAAAGCAGATATTACAAAGTGACACATTTTCTGGTGTTATTATTTAAAATAGATATTGGACCAGTGGGGAATGTTTATCGTAGTTCCTGCGGCAAAATTTCTTATAACCGTTTTGGGCAGAATTATGAGCAGAATAAAATTTCTAAGAGGATGTGGACAAGCATGGAGTCTTTAAACTACTTTACTAATGCATCAAACACTTGCACCAACGAACATAATTTCCACAGAAGAACACTCGCCCAATGTATGTATCCAAATGGTCTTATTCATCAATCAAAATCTGACACTGTCAAACCTAATTTTTACAGAAGGCAATTGTATCCAATTTCTTTCTCCATCTCTCTGTGTAAATATTAGATCAAGCAAGGAAAGCAGAGACTGCAGGAGACAATGAAAAAAAAAATAGATACAAACCCTTATTCTTGAGAGTATATTTTACAAAAATGAATAATTCCATCAGCTGGAATCTGATTAAAGTCAACCAGTTTATCATTTTGTTAACCCGCGATGCCGTAGATATTCGTTTTATAGATTAGCCGATGGCGTTGTTCACTTCAAGACAAGGACAAACTTGTTTTGCTGACATGAAAGTTCCTGGCAGAGACTTTGCCATTGTCAGTTTCGGATGATTAAATGCCATCCATACGTCATGCCGTGTCTGAAAAAGTAAGTAAAGTTTAAATCTTCATGTGATTATCATTATATCTAGGGTTACTTCACGAGGCGAAATTTTAAATTATGTGCTTTCAACCGTATGTAAACATTTACTGATTTATCTCTGAATACTTGTTGCAATGGAAGAAAAATAATTGTTGACGGAAGTATTTGACTTTCATATTTCTGTTAATCTCTATTATTCACGTGGATATCTGGATGGGTTAAGTACTTTGTACACTATTTGTTTTGGGTTTTTTCATTGCATTATTTGTATTGGCGAAATGTCAAATATGCATCAGTCGAAAATTCCCACCACTACCACCTAAAGAAAGAAAAAAAACCTCAACATAAAAAGAACACAGAATAATTTGGTACTACCGTGATCTCTCGGCAAATTGTTGCATCAGTATTGTTTATAAGTTTCTTTAAATGATATGTTGCAGATGCAATATGACAACAGAAGATAACTAACGATAGAAAAGCATGTGGGTATTACGCTTAAGTATTTTCCATGTAACGTTATGCTGCTTTTGTAATGTGCGCATGCTAGCAGTGTTTTTGTAAAGAAAAAATGATATGATGACATGGTTACCATGAATAAAATACATTTCATTACTTGCCAGGTGCGACGACAGACAGGAATATGCAATAATGAACTTATTATACGTGTATTGGCTGATATCTTAGATGGCCTCTGTCTTCTGTTCTTGCAAGCCTGTCGTCTCAGCGGAACAAATCACACATCAGATATATTAGTCATATACAACCAATAATTCTTCTTGTCCTGAGTCAAATGATACAAAAAGCCATTAGCCGCACAATAGGAACTTCTTCATCTCCATTATTGAATTTGCATACATTTATTTTACATTAGGTTTGACAACTTTGAGATGTAAAATGTGAGCGGATTATCGTTTCATTCGGTAATGGAACTTATTGCTTGGACCGAAGCCAGGTTTATAAATGCATATTATTGTAAAGTTGGAAAGTGATTCCGGTAAAATTAACATTTCGTGTTCCTATAACCACGCGATTTGACTGATTTTACTGATAGTTTTTTTTATAGTTGCACTGCAGGATAGATATTGATGTTTTCCTGGGAACTCTGTTTTCATTTCTTTTCAATGCTCCTGAAATGTTTATTGCAGCGGCATGTCACTGTTATCATTCTCTTTCGAATGAATGGAACGATGATGGTGTCAGTCAACGATTTCCAAGATCGACTCGGAAGCACACAAGTATATCTTGAATGAGTCTCAATTAAATATTAAATCTGTTACGACTCTACAAATATGTAACAGAAAGAAAGTGAAACCAAAAATGTAAGTAATATCAACAAGCAATTTATTTCCCTATAGTGCAAAGTGAAATTTAAGAGATACTTGCAATATTGTGAATCAAATTTCAAATTTTAAATAATCATAAACGTCATAATCACAAGTCCACACATATAGAACATTCCAATAGTCTTGAATGTCCTGATATAACACAATGATACAATCCAGAATGTCTTTGAATGAGTTCACAAAAGTCCAAGGGAATGTATTAATTCAAAAATCAATTAACATTTTAGTAATCCCAATGAATACATATTAAATAAATCATTCCTCTCGAATTATATCTGATTTTTCTGCACAGTATAAAATCTGAGCACAGATGGATTTCCAGACTGATCTAAAACAAGAATGAATTATTTGTTTACCAAATCCATATTTATATCCATTTTCACTTGACCTATATCAACAGGATGTGAAGTAATAAAATGGGGGAGAAACACCAGTCTAACTGTCAACAAGACTGGCCTTGAACTCAAATGCGTGTAAGCATTCTGTTGATAAGTTACCAGAATCTAAAGTGCAACTCACCTTCATGGACAAGATTTAAAAACACATTATAGGATAAATATATATAACAAATCGTAAATTTAACTTTTCTGATAAATTAAAGGCAGCATCAGCATGTTTTTGAAATATTATAGATTTATAATAAAGCTCTCTCCTTCTTTCTCTATGACATGCCATGTTTGAAATATTATGGGATATACTATAAAGGTCTCTAATTCTTTCTCTATGACATGCCATGTTTGAAATATTATGGGATATATTATAAAGGTTTCTAATTCTTTCTCTATGCTATGACATGCTTATGCTTGAAATATTATGGGTTATATTGTAAAGGTCTCTCTTCTTTCTCTATGACATGCCATGTTTGAAATATTATGGGATATATTATAAAGGTCTCTAATTCTTTCTCTATGACATGCCATGTTTGAAATATTATGGGATATATTATAAAGGTTTCTAATTCTTTCTCTATGATATGGCATGCTTCTGATTGAAATATTATGGGTTATATTGTAAAGGTCTCTCTTCTTTCTCTATGACATGCCATGTTTGAAATATTATGGGATATATTATTAAGGTCTCTCATTCTTTCTCTATGACCTGCATGCTAATTATAATATTCATTGTGTGGCGTAAATTAAAGCGCTCATAATTAGCACGTTATGCTGTTAAAATACATTGCCATCATGTTAATCGTTTCTCAAATTATAATCATATATCATCTATGCAGTTTAAATTACATTTCTACGGGAGGAGCTGCCCTGTATTATACAGACTGTAATAGCTTCAAAATTTGGAGGACATTAAGTCGCGGGAAGAATTAATGTAATGTGAGTGAATTAAAAGTTCAATAGTGAGTTGAATCAAAACAGTACGAATTTTTTTTTTTAAAATAATATATTATTATGTATAGCATGTGTTAGGAATTGTCTTGAGAATGGAAATAAGTCCAGCGAACGACGAAACTACATTAGAGTTAAGAAATAAATTAACATATATCTACCTGTGTGTCTATATATCTATCTGTTTGTCTGTCTGTCTACAAATCTAAATTAACAGCTATCTTTCAATCTCTCTTTTTTTATTTTGTCCATTGATCCATGCCATTAAAACTTGTAAACAAGTATATTTTATTCACTAAGAACCTGCTTAGAAGGATTTGGTAATTACAATAAAAGCTATTAGGTTTGGTGACAACTAAACTTATTCTCACTGTTATCTTTCCAAATGGTGTTTTAAAAAATTGTCGCAATTGATAGGTTTTCGTACTGTTTTGAATTTTAGATGAATAATTGCTCATTGTAATCTTTTCCAATTTAGGTGAAAACTTTACACCTATGACAACAAATACAGCACATCCCCTAATTAAGTTTATATTCTGGATAATGTTTCATATTACTGCCAGCTCTACGTCCAGTATTTATACAAAGATGTAAAGTTAAAAGAGATTTATCTGAACCTTCAAGATTAAGTGATGTATCATCAGTATATTGAGATAGAACATCGGTTATACTACCAATCGGTTATACAACCAGTATATTGAGATAGAACATCGGTTATACTTCCAATGTTTATTCCGCTAATATTTGTATTTCTTCTTATCACATGGGCTAAAATCTTCGCACACGCAATAAAAATATATG
Source organism: Margaritifera margaritifera (assembly GCA_029931535.1). Lineage (NCBI taxonomy): Eukaryota > Metazoa > Mollusca > Bivalvia > Unionida > Margaritiferidae > Margaritifera > Margaritifera margaritifera. The sequence goes on from JAQPZY010000986.1 coordinate 589,105, forward strand.
AGGAGAGTGGTTCCCCCTGTCTACACCCTATTTCGATATCAAACCAATCAGAAACTTGACCAAGAATAATTACACAAAATTTGATGTTCTATTAAATATTTTCTCATCAAATTTATTATCGGTTCTTTAAAATTTAAAAACTTCATAACTTTATCAATAAATGGCCATGCAACTGGGACAAAATGTTTAGCAAAGTTAATTAAAAGAAGTAGTCCAGGAATATTGTGCCTTTTGGTGTAAAACATTAAGTCATATAAGCTTTTAATGTTTTCTCCAGTGTATCGTCTTTTTAGAAACCCTGTGTGTTCCTTGTGTATAACTGTGGGTTGCACAGTTTTAATACTACTTGCAATACATGCAAAAGCAATTTTGTATGATGCATTTAGAAGCGAAATTGGTCAGAAATTTGAAATATACTGCTTAGGTTTATCACCTTTTGGTAAACATGTAAAAACTCGTTGATAATTCACCAAGTTTATATTCAAAGATAATAGCCCTCACTAGAAACTATCCAATATCTTTCCAATTTTTTTTCATTAAAATTCTACGGTGAATTCCTTATATCCTTGGCCTTTTTATGATCTGCAATCTTTAGTGCATTATGGTACAAATATAAATATGCGTGCTGTGTCTACGTACACAAGAATAAATATAAGTTAAACATTAAAATTGTTTTACGTGTAAAATAACTATGTATGATTACACAATGGCCAAGTTCGTTCATAAAATCTGTCTGCAAGAAGGATGATTATATGGGATCACATTAAACTGGAAATATTCTCACCATTTATTAGATACATCATTCATAATTTATACCAACTTGACAAATATGATAAAAAATGTCTGTCGCTCGAAATAGAACCAATGTAATTTTTAAAAAAAACATGATGCAATGTTAAATTTATCTGACATAATGAAATTCTACAAAAATGAAATTCTAGAAAAATGAAATTCTAGAAAAATTGCAAATCATGTAATACAACTAAATACTCTATATGCCAAATACAAAAGAGGAAATGAATTGTCTAGTACATAGTTCTACAGCTGATAAACACAAAGTGTCACCAAGGAAACAGCATCCTGACAAGGCTTTAAGGAACGGAAGTGTTTATTACAAAGATCTACATCTGATAAACACAAACTGTCATCAAGAAAACAACACCTTTACAAGGCTTTAAGGAACGGAAGTGTTTATTACATAGCTCTACAGCTGGTAAACACAAACTGTCATCAAGAAAACAATACCCTGACAAGACTTTAAGGAACGGAAGTGTTTATTACATAGCTCTACAGCTGATCAACACAAACTGTCATCAAGGAAACAGCATCCTGACAAGGCTTTAAGGAACGGAAGTGTTTATTACACACTTATAGAGCTGATAAACACAAATTGTCATCAAGAAAGCAACACCCTGACGAAGCTTTAAGGAACGGAATTGTTTATTACATAGATCTACAGCTGATAAACACAAACTGTCACTAAGGAAGCAACATCCTGACAAGGCTTTAAGGAATGGAGGTGTTTATTACGTAGCTCTACAGCTGATAAACACAAACAACAAGGCCAACTCTCTGTGCTAATAGTTGCTAATATTAATAAAATTCATTCCTGGTATATTCATCCTAAGCATAAACTACGAATGAGAAATACGCAATAAAGTAGACAGGTCAAGCAAGGATATCGAGTTCAAAATCATTGCGTGACAGTTCGAACGCGCAACAATAGGTAGTACACACTTGCTGAAATCTATTGCATATTTGCAAAACAATCCATTAAAAAATGTTTAAATTCCTGAAGTCATCTCTGTGTGTACGTGTGTTGGTCAGTCAGCTTGTCCGTTTGACCTCCATTGATCTCTCTCTCTCTCTCTCTCTCTCTCTCTCTCTCTCTCTCTCTCTCTCTCTCTCTCTCTCTCTCTCTCTCTCTCTCTCTCTCTCTCTCTCTCTCTGGATCAATGATGGTAAATCTGCCCGACTTTCTTTATTTAAAATAAATTTCACGTTAGAAACTGAAGCATCTATTGTATTTATTTAAACAAGGGAGCTCAGATAGTAGAGCATCGGATTCGTAAGCCAAGGATAAATTCCAGCCCAGGTCGGACTCCACGGTGTTTCCTTGGAAAAGACACTTAGTTCCCATTTCCTCGGCATGATATAGTCAATGTTGTGTTAAAAGTGCCGTTTACACCCCCCACCCCACCCCCCAAAAAAGTTAAACGATATGAATTAAAATAGAGCTTATAAAAAGAAGAAAAGTAAGAAATGAGAATGGTTGGAGAACTACATTTTATAGCGGTCATACTCGGTAGGTGTGTGAAGAATTAGTATGTACACTGTATCTTTTATACTGTTAGTATGTACACTGTATCTTTTATACTGTTAGCATGTACACTGTATATTTTAAACTGTTAGTATGTACACTGTATCTTTAATATACCACTCGTTGTAAAATTATTTAATTTACTGGAAACTCGGTAAGTCCTCTTTTTTTAATTAAATATATATGCATTATTAGGTATATTCATGATTCAGTGCGCATACTATATATATATATATATATATATATATATATATATATATATATATATATATATATATATATATATATACATAGAGAGAGAGAAAGAAAGTGAGACAGAGAGACAGAGACAGACAGACATATACAGAGATGGTAATCGAGTTTCATTCAATAATTGACAAAATAGATTCAAAAGTCTTCAATGAAACTGAATCGCAAAATTTAATATTTGCTCTGTAATAACATTAAAAAAATTGACAAGGATGCACAAGGATGCACAAAAAGTAGCATGCGAATAATGAAGACAACAATTACAAATTAAACAATACATTTGTACACTGTACAGAGAAAAAAAAATCTTTCTTTTATATAAATGGCATTTCACTGGTTTGTATTTTCATAAAAAATTCCTTTATTTTTTTTTTTTTTTATTGTTGATTTCCATATCTACTTATGGTAGAGATTAGGAGGGCCATTTACCAAAAAACACACATACAAGTATACGCTATTACCTATACACAATATTAATCTATACACACTTTAACCTGTCCATTTTGAGAGAGGCAATGAAATAGTTGTAGGAAAAAAGTAGCAATTATTGTTAAAACAGCCCACCCCAACCCAATCCATATTTACCCCACCCAACCACAGCACGAACACACTCAGCAACTGAGTTTCCAAAATGTACTCATTTTAAGCATATAACATTTTCAGTTTTCAAAATCATACATATTTGGGAAGACCTAATGCACTGCTACCTGCGATATGATAGATTCAGCGATCGATGGGTCCTCGGTCCTACAAGATTTCTCCTCATTGATTTTATTGTGTGTTTCCATTACAAAGAATGATTGCAAAACGTTGGTTGTGTCCTCTTCATATTTATAAAGCAAGTGTGAAAATTAAATTCAAATGATGATTTATCGATGATTTATAAACAAGAATACATAGAGAAACTCAATTTTTGTTAAGGAAGATCGATATTATTCTTTTAAAAACTTTTTTAATCGAGCAGTTCAGACAACAGATAGGTTATGTGTTAGTTAGACTATTCGCGAGTGTAATACCAGAGATATTGTAGGGTGGGGCGACGAAATGGGTATTGGTAGAGAACTCGAGGGTGTTTTTCTCTGCCAATACCCTTTAAGTCCCTCGCCCTGCAATGCAATATCATTGGTATCACGCGAGAGAATATTGTCTAACTGATTTATTGTATGATCGCGGCTTTCTTTCCGATTTTTATATCAGTAGCTCTCTTTTTTGACTTTAGTCACTTCTTTCAAACATGCCGTCTTTTGTTTTAAATGTGGCATCATTTGTCAATATACAGATCGCCAACCCTTTTCGACTGCTCACGTGCAATCATTCGATGCAGCCGTGCTATCAGAAGAACTGTAGACAAAAGAGAATGTCAGTTTAATGTCAATTAAACACCTATATAACACCGGTATAACAACTATACAACACCTAAACAACACCGATTGTGATTACAATGATTATAGCCCATATTGTGTCTAAATATACCTCAGAACTGGTGCATTCCAGACCCCGTGAGGCTCTCGAAAAGTTTTAAAAAAATATTTATTAAAAACCCCAACAAAAAACAACACAGCAAAAAAAAAAAAAACGGTAGAGATGCCTGGGCCTCACGTGCAACTCCGATTAATCAGTGATTGTTTTTCCTTTCTTTTCACGCCGGTAAAAGTACTTATTCTAATACAGTGTCCATTGCAATTACAGAAATGAATGTAATATATATATATATATATATATATATATATATATATATATATATATATATATATATATATATATATGCTTGCAGAAACATATCTAGTGCAGAAATCGTCAAGTCGAACAGCAGGATGGCAATAAAACTCATATCTTAATAATTTTCTCAATTTATTTTAGTTAAATTCAAATAATAGTTCCAGCTCTTTAGTTGCTCCTATTTAAAGATGTGAAATACAAATTTCATAATGGAACAAACGCACATCATCTAAATTGTGATACAATGTATTCGTTATTTTCATAATAAAACAATACAATTTGCATACAATAAGTTTGTCTGAGACAGGTCTTGTATAAAAGATAAGCATAAAAGAACACCCATCAACCCCTCCCCCCCAAAAAAAAGATAGCAAAAAAAAAAAAAAAAAAATACGTATAAGTTCGTCTGATTCATTCTTTTTTATTAAATCCCGAGGCAGTAATTCACTGAACGAGTTTTATTTTCCTCAATCATTTATATCATAGTTCTTAATTTTGAATTATTTAACTTAATTTCATTTGATTGTCTACAAAATAATTTTTATTACAGATGTATTCCTTATTAATCAAGGCAGCTTGAATAGGTCATAATTTTCGTACCTTCACTTTCATTCACGTATTCTTTTAAGTTTTGTGAAACTATAGCATTAATATATACACAAACACACAAATGAGCCAATTACTAAGTACTAATGACAATAATTAATCAACAAATAAGTAAATAACATTATGTTCGATACACCGATATAAGTCACATTTGTGAATGAACAGAAGACTTAACAAATATAAACTATTTTACCGTTTTAAAGCATTAAGTTTCTTCACAATATTTTTACGATAGCGCAAACATTTTTTTTATGCAAAAGGAGATAAATAACTAAATAATTGCTCTCTCATGCAGTACATCATGACTGCATTTTATCGGGGCCCCGGGTGGCCGAGTGGTCTAAGACAGTCGCCTTTACAAATCACATCTCATCTCTGTCCGCGTGGATTTGAGTCTCGGCTCGGTCAACGTGGGTATGTGAGAAAGCTTGCCAGAATCTTTCCGTGGAGTAGTGGTTCTTCCAGGGTTCTTCCTCCACCAAATATACTGGCCGCCATGTATAACCTATCATGTGCTAAAAAATGACGTCAAACCCACAAATATAATGCCATGTTATTGGATAGAATACAGTCTGTTTCAATTTAGATATTTTTATACTTGAGCAGACAAGTTGAATTCAATTATATATTGCATGCATTAAATGATGAGTAATGGTCGACTTCTTATAATCCAGTGCGATTATTAGGCAGATTCATGTACGAACGTGCTTATTATAATAATAATCTCGTGCAGTCGTTCTTACGAAAAAAAATAAACCATAACAAAATTAATTCATGTGCGCGCATGCATAATATATATCATAGTATTCGTACTAAACCATGTTTCATGTATTACACGGCTCAGTCGTTATATTTTTAGCTGGTCACGGGGAGTCACCGAACACTGGGCTTTTGTGTAACCCGGATACTGCTGTTAGTGGTGACGTTGGTAAGAAGGATGGAACTGGTTTACTCGGTGTAAGGGGAAAAAGTTCTTGACCAACGGGTCAGCGGGATAAGGAGGCTCTTGATGGATTTGTCGGCAGGCAGACTAAGCTAGGACGTTCCTTCACCATTGCCCGCGAGCTGTAGAATCTGAAATATCTCGCCACGAGATGAATACCATCGTATATTCCATTTTAAATCCATCAAATTCAATGTCACTATATGTATCAAAATCAAATTCAATGTCACTATATGTGTGAAAATCAATTATACATCCATCATAATTGTTGATGAACCATACATTGTTTATAAATTCCATACATTGATCAGACCCAGTGATAGATGTATACATAGTTCATATTTGTTCATAAATTCCATACATTGATTATACCTGGTGATAGATTCATACATCAATCGTATTTGTTTAAAAGTTTCAAACATTAATCAAGTCCGTAGACATACAAAAACATTTGTGATTCATTTGTTGAAATTCCATGCGTTGATAGGTTCCATTTAGGAACGATATCATTTTGTTATATCCATTGCTGGATTTTGTGCATATAATTTTGTTATATCCATTGCTGGATTTTGTGCACATCATTATGTTATATCCATTGTTGAGGTTTATGCGCATGAGTAAGGTGTCAGATTCGGTCATTATTCAGTTGCATTATCAATAAACACCTCATTCACGTAAGTGTGTTAAGTGTTTTGGCTAGATCCAATTCCATCCGGCTTCATCATGTTACACAGACTCTCTCTTTCGCTTGCGCGCGTGCACACGTACAGACGGATCGAGTTCATAGACCTAAGAGTGCTAATACGGCGATAATAACAAGAGGTGGTTGCACATCACAAATAGTGTCATATATGAGAAAATGGCCAACCTTCTGTGTCGGACAAAATTGAAAACCAAAGACTGATTCTGTTTTTCATGGCTACTTAAAACATAATCAGGATGCAGAAATTGCATGATGCGACTGATCGACAGGCTACTGCCAAGTTGAGTATATATTATACCTGAGCTCGGATTTTCCTTTTAAAATCAAGATGTGTAATTTTTGTGTTAAAATTATCATTTCACCTCAGTAGAAAAGAAAATCATAATTGAAATGTACGTGCAGTGAACGTCATTGTACACCATTATATGGTCAAATCGGAAAGTATAATTTGGAAAGAGATCATTTGAAGCAAAACGTATTTAAGGTTATGGCCTTGAAAATTGGCATAACATTTTAGTAATGTAATATTTCATGGTACATCCATCTGTACTTTATATTAGATCTAACATGATTACATACTTGTAGAGAAAGACACTGAAATGAATCCGTTATGTAAAATCCAAGTAGCTGTAATGAATCGGGCGTTGGAGAACTTCACATGGTATTAATCAGCAATCTAAAATCCAAGTAGCTGTAATGAATCGGGCGTTGGAGAACTTCACATGGTATTAATCAGCAATCTAAAATCCAAGTAGCTGTAATGAATCGGGCGTTGGAGAACTTCACATGGTATTAATCAGCAATCTAAAATCCAAGTAGCTGTAATGAATCGGGCGTTGGAGAACTTCACATGGTATTAATCAGCAATCTAAAATCCAAGTAGCTGTAATGAATCGGGCGTTGGAGAACTTCACATGGTATTAATCAGCAATCTAAAATCCAAGTAACACAGACTCTGATGGAGTTCTTCTTCCTTGTTGAAGATAAAAAAAATTAATTTAAAAAAAAAAATAGAGATGTAAGATTTTCTCATATTTAGGCAAAAAAGCATATTCTTTCGGGTTATTTTATATTGAGTAAAATCATTAGTTGTCATGACTCAGTTTTGACCCTATTTTATAGTGAATAAAACATAAGGTATTCTGCCTCCGTTTTGATCGCATTTTATATTGAGTAAAAGCAATAGGCACCCTGCCTGTTTTCACCCCATTTATACTGAGTAGAAATTTTTTTAGGTATCTTGCCTCTGTTTTGAACCCATTTTATTTTGAGGAAAAAACAATAGGTATCCTGTCACTGTTTTGACCAAATATTATACTGAGTAAAAACAATAGGTATCCTGTCACTGTTTTGACCCAATATTATACTGAGTAAAAACAATAGGTATCCTGTCTCTGTTTAAACTCCATTTTATTTTTATTAAAAAACAATAGGTATCCTGTCTCTGTTTTGACCCCCATTTTATTTTGAGTGAAAAACAATAGGTATCCTGTCACTGTTTTGATCACCATTGTATTTTGAGTGAAAAACAATAGGTATCCTGTCTCTGTTTTGACCACCATTGTATTTTGAGTGAAAAACAATAGGTATCCTGTTTGCTTTGAAATCCATTTTATATCGAGTAAAACAATAGGTATCCTATCTCTGTTTAAACCCCATTTTATTTTGATTAAAAAACAATAGGTATCCTGTCACTGTTTTGATTCCCTTTTTATTTTGAATAAAATAATAGGTATCCTGTCTGCTTCGACTCCCATTTTAAACTGAGTAAAACAATAGGTATCATGCTTCCGTTTTGACCTCATCTTTGCATTTTGTTTTAATAAATTGGACCGAAAACTGTCTAAGAGAACATCTAGAGTGTTTTTCTTTTTTTCTTTCAATTTTATGGTTACAATTGCGCTGCAATGTTTACGACCTGAATGAGTATATATTCATTTCTAATTAAATTGTAAGCAGGCTGCAGAAATTGCATGATGAGACTGATCAACAGGCTATGGCCAAGTTTGAACAAAAAAAAAAAAAACAACAAAAAAAACCCCAAAACCAAACAAACAAATTGTCTAAAATGAGTAAATTCATCAATGCTGTGCTTTTTCTCTTTCAAATAAACTGGTTCTCTTCATACAACTTTGCATGCATTGCAATGTCTTCAATGCTTAGAGATGGTTGACAATTATGCTTGGCTTAATTGCTTTTAAACTGATCTGTTCATCTAAAGAGTTTAAAATTGTTTCGACAACACATTTGTCTTCTTCAGCAATGCAAATTTTTATAACACCATAGTTAAAGGATATTAAAGCTCGCAATAAGATTTATTCACTATTATTTATAGAATTGACAGGAAAAAAACATTTTTGAAAATTATATCATTCATTCATTTTGTGATAGATATCTGTATATTAAGAAGACAATCGTGCTGTTAAAATCGCTTGCGTCATAAAGTTTCTTTTTCTGATTGTATCCACTAGATAATTAATGTAGACTGGTTTCAATGGAGGAGAATGTAACGTTACTTGTCCTGGTAAGAACGTTATAGACAAAACTTAAGGCTATGTCTGGCAAATAATTATTAAATGTGCCTATGTTTGAACTGATATTGTAAACATGTACTTGGGACAGTTTTGCAGACCCAAAATGGGATCTCATGTTAACACGATGATCCAGTAATGAGAAAACGAGGTATTTGCTAAGATATTTTGTCATATGTCTGCCTTAAAGCTGACTTCATAATTGATAAAGATCACAATTCACACTCTCTCATTTTCACTGATAGAGCCCTGGAGATTTTTCGCACCTTTGGATTCAGGGCTGAGGACTGATATAAAGTAACATCAAGTTTTCGTGATTCAAAGGCAAACTTCTATAACTCACTAAAAATTTAGAAAAAAAGACAAAACTTTAATTTAATTTAGGCCCTTCAATAAAAGCCCTACCCTGGGTTGGTTCCAATTAAAAACATTTTTCGAAAGTAATCGACCTGAAGCGAAATTCGTGACGCACGGGACAAACAAACTGATCTATGTACGGACGTATGGACTGACTGGCATGTCTAACACAATATGCCCCATGTATAGAATATGAGTTGTTACTCCTTGTGGACAGTCTAATTGGACACCTACCTATACAAGCGGTGTGCCCTAAAGATCAATATTATCGCCCTTTCATTTGTAGTCTACATTAGCAATATTGTAGACGAAGTTCAGTCAAGTGTACGTTTATATGTTGATGACTTTAGTTGATACATAGTTGTAGAAGATCCTATTATATCTGCTGAAAGTTTGAAATCTATATTTGATAAATACACAGAACATAAACTACAACATTTACTGTCATTCCTATACAAAATTGCAGTCAAATCGAATAACATGTATCAAACATCTCTCTGATAGTCAAGGATCATTATTAGACTGTGAAGCAATACGTTGCAAGACTGACACTAATAATTGCATTGAATATTTCTCAATTGTGTAAAAAAATGTCTGGTCATTGTAAAAGAAGGATTAAACATTATATCGACAAGGGAAACACTCATATGAATGTAAATTCAGAAACAATTTTGCTCTTAGCAAATAAAAATTTTAAATTTGTATATAAACATTTTTTAAATAATTTAAAAAAATAAACCTTATGGAAAACATAAGGCTTGGTCCAGACAATTTTGGTGCAAGATTAATAAGTAATAAAAACTGGAAAAAATCGCTAATCTTGGCTAAGAAGAGCACCAAAGATACAAATTTAATTGCCTTTCAGTTTAACCTGACCCACAGAATTATTGTAACAAATCAATTTTTGAAAAAAATTAATTTAATTAATGATGATACATGTAGTTCTAAGGCTTGGTCCAGACAATTAAGGTGCAAGATTAATAAGTAATAAAAACTGGAAAAAAATCGTTAATCTTGGCTAAGAAGAGCACCAAAGATACAAATTTAATTGCCTTTCAGTTTAACCTGACCCACAGAATTATTGGTAACAAATCAATTTTTGAAAAAAATTAATTTAATTAATGATGATGCATGTAGTTCTGTAAACAAATAGTCGAAAGCATTGAACACTTATTGTACAGTTACTAAAGATTTTTGGAAATCCTTTATTGTGTGGATTAGGAATTATATACCAAATATTACGATTTCCAAAAGTGATGTCTTTCTTGGAAATGACAAGTTGGGTGATATAATTCCTTTCTTCATTTTGATTACAAAATGTCCAATTTGTAGCTCATGCTGTGCTTCAAAAATTGCAAAGTTTATAAGTTACAAAATCATTGTTTTAAACTGCAAAATTGGAAAAATATTTAGCAAAATTGTATAATAAAACATTTACCTTCGACAAAATGTGGACCATATTTGAAAACTGTAACAGCTTGTAGAATACTACAGCTAAACATATATCTACTATTGAGAGTGTAATTTTATGTGTCACGTTTCAATCTGAGTAACACCTTTTTTTTCTTGATACATGTTAAGACTCTCGTATATTCTTCATTTGTGTCTGTGTGTGTGTGTGTGTGTGTGTGAGAGAGAGAGAGAGAGAAAGAGTTTACACGACATATCTATTTGCATTTATATATTCATATTTATTAATATATACTGTGCAACGAAGCTGGGCGGCGCAAGAGGGGGTCGGAGGGGGGCAATTGCCTCCGGGCACCGGGCGATGGGGTGGCCATCGATACTTCCTACCCCCCCCCCATCTAAGCCCCCTGTTTCAAGGCTTATATGGGGGGGGAGTTGGAGGTTGGCTACTGACATAAAAACTGTTCTCTGTGGCAAAGTAGGGGCGCCACTAAAGAACATTGCCCCTGGGTGCCTCGGTAGTGGAGGGGGTGCAATTAAAGAGCATTGCCCACGGGCGCCTCAAACCCTCGCGCCACCAATGCAACGAAGAATCAGGATTGCTCAATAATTATGCATAACAACCTCAACACTGTGTCAGGTGGTGTGAAATGAATTTGTAAAATCCTGACGTTTCAGTAAAAAAAAAGATATGTACTGTATGATGTCATGTCTCAATGCTGCTTTCAATGAAATTAAATACATGTGCCAAATATATTGAACCTATTATCAATATGAATAGTAATATGGGGAGACTGAGGCATCTACGAGACTTAGCATTACGCCGTAGGTTTACATGGGGGGGGGGGGGGGCGGGGTAAGGGTCGATTGAGGCCTCAACGGGAAATCCTATGTCAAAATTGTCCGTTGGTTTTACAAGTGGGGGGCGATATAGGCATCTACGAAACATTTTAATATTGACGATAAACGGTAACATTGTTAGAAGTGGTTGACCTCAGACGAGGTTACATTGTTACAATGTTAGAGTTAACCTCAAAATGAGTTACTATAGGTGCGTACTGGAAATTCTTAAAATTGTCCATAGGTTTAACATGGAGGTGGGAAGTGGACGAGGGACACTTGGCCTCTAATGTTAACTTGAGGATCGGTATAGTCCGTTTCCATGTTGATAAATGTCTAGGTATCTACGGAAATTGTAATGTTAAATTGTTTTAGATACTATCCAACACATACTTTATGATATACTATCCAGACCTACTTTTTGACATACAATCCATCACACCACTTTTTGATATACTATCCGGCACCTACTTTTTGATATACTATCTTACTTAAAGGGTAGGAGTGTTTATACACTCGCCATACTTACATACATACAAACATACTGTCACATAAGGATAAGAGTGTTTGTAGACACACTATACCTACACAAACATACTATCACATACAAGCAAGGGTAGTAGTGTTTATAGATACACTATACCCATAAAAACATACTATACTATCATACATAAGAGAAGGGTAAGGGATTTTAAGTTTTAGTTGGGTTTATTAAACATAGACATAAACATATACAAACATACAACTACATATATCGGCAATGTTTTGAGTAGTATCTCTCTCTGTTAGAGATTTGAGTTGCTCTGGAAAGGGCCGTTTGGTTTCTGTCATCACTCTTCCTTAGTAGTCGCACCTCCCAGATTGGGCACCGCAGGCCGAACATGGTTGTCCCAATCTATCATCTATAGGCCATATTGTTGGGGTTGAGACAATGAGCTTAAAAGGAGGCTCGTTGGCCTCCTTCTCCCAACCTTCTTCTTTTACCTCCTCATCAGGGATTCAGTCCTTGTTCCCACTTTTTCCGCAACCCCTCCTGAACCCTCATCCAATTGGCATTGAGGAGCTCAAATGCCTTGATCTTCTTCTGCCGCTCCATTTCTCTCCTTTCTTCAGCACAAGCTGCTTTTATCTTCACCACTTCTTCGTATAGAACGTCTCTGACTAACCCCTTTGCTATTTTGAGTGAGGACGTTTCTCTCTCTTTTTAGATGACTCTTGTCGGCAGTAACAGCTCATCTCCTCTACACGACATAGGAGGTGCTCCACTCTCTCTATCTTCCCTCAACCTCCCGACTTGGCACGATCGACGATGAATGGCACGACTGGCGAACGCTTTGTATTCTTTAAGCGCGGCCGTGAAGGAAAAGCTCCCTCCAAAGAATAGACGCAGACGTGAAGGAAAACATCCGTAGGTGTAGTGCAGAATACAAGTCAAGATCTGATTTAAAAGAAACCATCCTTCTTATTTCGTGCACATACATTTGACATTATACATTCACACTATACCCCTAAATATACTATTACGCAGGGGTTAAAGGGGTTTCAGTTTTAGTGTTTTTTATGGAAGACATAGATATACACAAACACATAAACAATAATTGGAAATAAGTTAGTAGTATCTCTTTTCTAAGAGATGTGAGTGACCCTGAAAAGGGCCGTTGCTTGTAGTCCTGGATCGATGATGTTAACGACGACGATATCCATAACGACTGTCTCACTTTTGGTTTCACTACAGCGACGGGACGCTTCTTTTAACAGTAAGCCTAAAGTTAGACTCATCATCTGTCTCCATTTGTTCCTCCTCATCCTCTTCTCTCTGCTTCTTCTTCCCCTTCTCCCATTTGTTCTGCTTTTTCATTTCTTCTTATTTTAGCACCGCTTCTATTGGTTTCTCTGCCATCTTTATATATGTAATTTGATTTCTGTCCCTTCTATTCTGCACAAGAAGTTTTCTTACGGTGTACATGTACACTAGGGCTACATCCAATTTCCGGAGGGTGGATGACTGGCGAGTGTTGACAAGTCAGTGATGGGTGGTAAAACTGTTGTTTGTTTAGTTGAATTAGAGACGTGTTCGGCCATTCGGCCATGTACGTCTATATACACCCAGTTCGCGCATTGCGAGCATTTCTGAGGGGTTAGTTTTGCGCACCGCACATTATTAATTAGTAGTCAGAACGCTAGCCAGACTGCGATCCCATCCGACGTTTTACTGAGTGCACTGCACGCTTTTTAATTACTGTCCTGGAGTGGCAAAGGAGGAAAAGGTCCAGGAGGAGGGCGCCTCGTCGTCTCCGGATGGCACCAAGTGGTCCAGGATTGAATTTAGGTTTGATTTCTTGGCCAAAAATGAATGTTGTCGTCTTGCTTCCTATCTAATGTTAATTTTTAAATGAGATACTATGTACTATTGGCTGATTTCCTACGTCGTTAATTAAGGTTAATAGTATAGCAGGAGAGAAAAAAGAAGGAAATGGATGCACTCTGAACCCGGTTTTGTTCAAGGAGTACAATTATAGGTTTGTAAGCACAGACACCTTCTATTAGTTGGTTTTTGTTGTTGTGTTCAATCATTGCCACTTTGTGTGGCTGGGCCTGATGGTCTGGGATGTTACCACCTTATATTGACTAATTTGTTTATATGTCCATAGTTTTCTCTTGGCGCCTGTGCTTAATCGTATATTTGGCTAAGTATATTTGAGGTATCAGTTACCGCATTATGCGGTGGAACCTTGATGGTCTGGACTTTGGACCACCTTATACTCTTAATTATGTTGGGGGTCAGTTTAGCGGGGCCGCTAACAATTTTTGAATTTCCAATCAATGCCACTTTGTGCGGCTGGGTGTGATCATCTGAGATTATGACCACCTTATATTAAGTTAAATTTAAATTGAGGTTCAAGTTAGGTTATACAATACTCCTCGGTTCAACGGTGCTGCCAAAAGAGTTTAATATAGAATAGTAGAATTAGATTGTTTCTATATTAATGTGAAGTTTCATGCTTTTGATGTTAATGACATTGTTACAAATTTAGAATGTTCAGGGCTGGGAAAACGTAAGGTTAATTTGGGGGTTAGGATGATGTAGTTAATGTCTGAATCTTTTCTAGGCAACTATCACAAGTTTATTTGTCATATATTCGAATTTATATTTGTAGGAACGCCCTTTCTTGTCCCCTTAAAGGGGTGAAGTTTTTCACGTCGTGGGGGCGGAGATGGACACTCACCCTGAGAACCATTTAAGATGGTATGCCTATCCCTTGCCCTCGTACAGAGCCCCTCCTCCCTCGAGAGATTGTTAGGGATTCCCTAATGCTTATAAGGTTTTTATTTTCCAATATTTCAATTTTCTATTTTTCAATTTTTTTATTTTTCTTCTGGACCTGTCATTTTATTCCTAACCAGAGATTATATCTTCCCTCTCTTCCCAATGTCGGTGATGAATCCCAGTATGTTTGAGCACACCGAGTTTATGTTAGTATTTCCTATTTTAAGGAAATCCGGGTAGCTATTTGGGGTATTTAGTTTCTTATGTGGTAAAACTGGTGAACGCAAAGCTTTATATGCAAGAAGCACGGACGTGATGGAAAACATCAATCCGATTCGGTACTTGGACGCGAAAGAAAGCATTGTTTTTCTACAAAGATTGACAAACAGAACGAAAAAGCATGTCAACACACTTTTTTATTATCATTATTTTATTTTTATTTTTTTATTTTTTTTGGGGGGGGAGTAAAAAATAAACAAATTAACACCATTATTATCATAATTAACATTTATAATAATAAGAAGAAGCATCTTTAACAAAAGCATGATAAAAACATGAACGTATTTACAAAGTTGATAACGTTGTGGAGTCAGACTAGACTTCTAATGATTTAACACTGTCCTTTTTGTTCCCATCGATGCACACTAAGTTTCTGAGCTAGACCAAATTCTGCATATCAGATGACACTCACTGTGTTTGCCAGAGCTACTGCAAACTGAAGTTCCACACGAAGTTGGCCCGATTTTATAGAGTGGATATATCCCTCGTTGCTGCCTTGGTCTGGAGTGAAATCAAATCCCCATAAAGCATAGGTCCTGTAAAATCGTCGCACAAAATACCGTGGCTACTGTTGGTACCTAACTGTCTTCTGGCTTTAAACAGTGTCAAGTAAGATCTCGAGTAATTGTTTGAGGCAAAAATTAGGTTCAAAGGGTTTAGTACAGAACGTCTGGCCATCTCGGGGGACTTATATCTTGGACACGTTGAAATGTTGGAACTCAAAATTATTTGATTGCTTTGCTGACGTTGTCAATGAGCAAATGTTTTGGTAGCTGTCCTTGGAAAACATGATCATTGATCTTCGATTGGAGTCTAGAGGCAATCGTGAAGATTTTCACTTCCACTTGGCTGTCGCTCTGCTCAGAGTTAGACTGATGTCGTTTCCCACTTTAGGTAAGACTTCCACATGGCGCACGTAAAGTCTGGCTTCTTCGATGTTCGTTTTGTACTCGTAGCATTATCCATCAAACGAAACACGGTACTACTTTGATTCAGTCTCAGGCATGCATCCACTGCATTCAACAAATAATTGTCTTAAAACTACATGTCCAAATGAAAACGATCCATCATTTCTAAATTGCGTCCTTGTTTGATTTTATTTCGATTATCATTAAAGCCAACATTGTGAAAATCGTCATTCTGTGTCGTTGAACTTGCCCAACGTGTCAGGTTTTCAAACAACGGAGGCATCCAGATGAGTCGTCTAGGCTTCTTTTCCTTACGTCAAGTGATTTTCCAGGCACGCCCGGTAAGGGTAAGTATCCATGCTGCTGCTTACTAGTTTGTAATTCAGGTATAAATCCATTTCGCTGAACAACAAACGCATGAAATTGTTGATGGTAGCTACTCTGGCATCGGCGCCTGGATTTGGCTTTCAGAAACAAGTAACCGTTATTCAGATCGATGTAATCTTCTGTTTGTACTTTGATTTCAAATTCTATAGGTGCTGAAGTGGTCAAGAGGACACAGGGTGAAATTCTTCCCATTGGTTTTCTTGTATCGTCATCATCGTCGGTGACATGGCCAACAGATCGAGTTCTGACTTGAAACATTCGCAAGAATCTTGGTGCATCATTTTCCTTTTCTTCAGTTAGTAATCTAAAACGTCCAATTCTCTGACAGCTGCTGTTCTTCTTTTTTATTCTTTATCTGAACGTGTCTATGATATCTGAAAAGTTTTTGACGTCTCTTTCTGCCTTGTCCTTGCTGTGGCGTAGAGGAGGAAGTAATGTGTGAAGCGAGTTTATAGGGGTGTCTGGGCGCCCTAGAAGATCTTGTCCAGTTTGAAGCACACAATTTTCATGCTTTCACGAAGGCTTCCATGGAACTTTGTTTGTCAATGAGTATGTTTTGGAGAAATTCTTTTCCTTGCATCAAAGCTACATCTTGTAACCCATGCAATCCTCGAGTCACCATTGGCTTTAAGACGGGTGCTACCGTACAAAAAGCTGTTTTTAACATATCTCCTAAATCACGTCCTCGTTGTCGAGCGGCTCCATGGTATACGATGCATCTATTACAATTCACTGGAGAATCGTTTTCGAAACTGTAGTCTCACGGTGACTTTTACTTTAGAGAATATACTATTTTGTCCAAGATCTCCTTAATACTAATATTGACACCGTCAAAATACGATTTAATGACAGGAAGATAATGAGGATGTACAAATTCGTGATACATATTTCCTCCTTTATCGTAAGCAGCTATGTCAGAATCCACTTTGAAAGGAACGGCTCTCAGCATCGAACCGGCTGTGTTTCCAACGACTTAGCACTCGACGACATGAAAGTACACAAACAATAACTTTAGTCCTTCCTTCGATTCGATAGGGTAGCAACAATACTTGTAGAATCGATCATTGTTGTGAATGTCTTTCATAGGAGCGAGAGCAGCGTATCCACCCAGAATAGCAATCAAACTGGGACAAAAAGTAATGGCCATCGTTTTGCTCTCAGGAAAATACATTTCAAGACGATGGGCAATTTTATGATACTCGATCTTTGCACTTCGGCGAGTTCTCTCCAGTGCTTTGGCAAACTGATCGTTAAAAATAGCTGAAGTCTATCGACGAGATGTCTAGCATTGAAATAATATCATTTACGAATTCTCATGTTATAGGTGTTTAATTGAGGATTGGTTGTTGATGATTTTGTAGATTAGTAATAGCCAGGATCATATTTGTCCAACTGTTCTTGGACTTGTTAGTTCAAAATATCGAGGACAAAAATGTTTTGGCAGTTGTTAATATTGATATTGATGGCTTGAGTAGAATAAATGATTTCTACCAAGGCTACTTTCCAATGAGATTCCTGATCCCGTTGTATGGATTGAGGTAATTTGGCCGAAAAACAACATAAGGTGTTGTTGGGGAAAAAAAATATATATATATATATATATATATATATATATATATATATATATATATATATATATATATATATATATATAATTGTCACTGGGTAAATGTTAAATACAATTTTTTATTCAGAGTTCAATTGTTCGGGTCTTAGAGGAGACATTCGATGTCAAAGGATGATTTTCCAAATGTTCCAAAAGAGGACTGCTGTTGTCACTGGAAGAGTTGTTGTGGTGACTGGCGTTGGCACCAAGACTGCCGTTGTTGTTGTATCTGTCTGTATATTTCAGCGACGTATTGGGAAGAATATAACTAATACAACTGCTGAGTAAAATAGTCAACAGTTGTTTATGTCCTTGTTACAAATTTCCAATGGCTGCTCGGATGAGAGAAAACACCACAAAATTTGGCAGAAAAAGAAGATTTGAATTTTAGCGACATGTTCTCCGTATCACACCCACAGGGGTTGTTTTGGTAGTCTTGACGAAAGGAACTCTGAGAAGGAGAGGTAACTGTGTTTAACGACATATTCATACCTTCTACTTCTCTTTGTAGTCGATGACTTGTGAAGCTGCAATCCAAGAATCAAAACTGGGTGAATATACTTTCCAACGAACTTTCACTTCTTGAAGTGGACGTTTTCCATATTTACGTGTTCTTCGATCGAGAATTCTTTCGATATCGTACACGTCTTCTTTCTTGGTCATTCGTTGTTAGGCAAGAAAAAAGTTTATTTTAACACTTCCACACACGTGTTACAGTAACACGAAACAATTCTGTCTTCCACCGAGGTAAATATGTGCGTTTTGTTCTTCCTGTGCGAACTCAATCTCAGCTGTTTAACGCTTCTTTCTTTTGTCTGGCTTGTAACTTTCCAAACAATCGATAAAACACTATTATTTCTTTTTCAGGTGTCATTTCTTCACGTGCACTTCCGATGCTACGATTGATTGTCTGTTTTTACTAGGCGTGGTAATACGTCAATGTGTTTGAGAGGGTGTTGATGTGTAAAATATTTCTACATATGTTCGTTGAAAGTCATTTGAAAACGTTCCATGACACTACATTTTCTTTCAAGATTTTCAGCGAAAGAAAAATGAATGTATCTTTTTAAAATTATTTTTGAAAAGCTTGGTTCAGAAGTTCTGTTCCTCTGTCTGTTTGCCATGATAGAGGATGTCGACCAGTTTGTTATTAAACTAGTTTTAAAGCCCGCACTAACTCTGAACGTGTTTTAGAAGTCAAAGGAACAACTCAAACTGATTTTGAAAACACGTCAATGACACAAAACAAATGTTTGTAACCACGATTGTACGACGCCAAATGAGAAACATCTGCTCAATCTGCTTGCCATTGATGATCAATGCCTGCTACTTCTGTTTGACTTCTGGAATATTTCGTTGAATGGGGTTGTGTAACGTGTACGTCGATTGTTCTTGTAACCACTGTCGCACATCTTTCAGACGTAAGCTTTTGAGTTTGCTTTTAGCAGCGTGATACAATTTTTGAATTCCTCCATAACCAGCAGCATGAGCAGGATTTTAGTAAATGCTGGCTAAAAACGTATCCATGATGTGGTTTTCTGTTTTATGGCTGCTCCTCAATAATTCACCCATTGTTCGATACTGCTCTTTAGTTGTTCGGGTGGTATTTGTTTGGATTGCGACGATGCTTGACATGTCCGACGAGCAATATAAATAGGAATAGTCATCGGTTGTTTGGTTACTTTTTTCTTGATTTCTTTTTCACTTCTGTATTCACTTCTTTCTTTTTTTTCTTCTGCTGAAGAAGCTGTCTACATAATCTTTTTGACCCAAACCTTCATTTCCTCTCGTCTGAGAGTAGAGGAACGTGTCAACAAGGAGGCCCTCATACTAGGAAGTGCAGCAGTTAGATTTTGAGACACTACTCTTCTTTCTTTTTTCTTCTTCCATTCCGGTGGTTGTGAATGTCATCGTCTTTGTTGCCTTTTATTTTTCTTTCCTTTTCATGACATTCTTGAAATCTCTTAGAGTAGGTTTAGCTGTCTAGTCTAAAGATTTCTGGGGAAAAAGTTGAAGTCGATGCAATAATTGTCCGTAGCGTTGTGATTTGTCTGTTTCGGAAAAATGTGTTGACACCAACAACGATTGTAATTCTTGTTTAAGTGTGACATTTCGGTGAAATTAGGATTAGGGAGTAAATGGAGTGTCCGTTGTTTGTACCAACTGTGGACTTGCATCCATCGTTTGTATGGAACTAAAAGTAATTTTCGTCCCTCCATAAGATCCAAGAATATACTTGTGAGGTCTTTCCAGAAAAGTGTGTCTTTATAATCTTCTTCTTTTTCTTATTTCATCACTCCTTCTAAAATAGGTCCAGCAATCGATTTTAACAAAGGAGCAGTCACTTTTAAAAATGGTCCTATCAGCACGGGTAGAAATCCTCATCGTTGAACAAGCATTTGTTTTTCCTTTTGACTGATTGGCATTTTCTTTTTCGCCATTTGGCGAAGAAGGTGACGAAGGTGACGATGTCGTTCTAATCGCTATTTCTGTATCTTGGACAAAGACACCGTTCCTTTTAAAAAGTTCAAACAACATTCACACATGTTATCCATGATTTATTTGGGTGCTGTTTGAAAGATGTATTTTCGCATCAGACCATTGGATTTGGTCAGTACTGACAAAACATCCCAATGTTTACCCAAACTTTTTTCCATTTCTTGGAAGTAGGTTTCCTTGAACGACGATGGTGTGAACATTGTGATATCTTTGTTTCAGGAGGAAAAAACCGAACTGAATCCTATCCAACACTGCTTCCCTTTTTACTTTTGTTTTAGGAGAGGCCACGTTTTGGCTGCAGTAGCAGCAGCTAAGGCAGTAGAAGACGTCGCCAGAGAAGTAGAAGTTCCCTTAGAAATAGTTTTCCATTTTTTCATCCAATTGGGAAACACTGGCCTTAAATCAGGTTTGGTAGGCATCATCATGAACGAAGAAGTAGAAGTTGCAGGAGAAAAAATTACCGAGCGGCGAGGTTTTCTTCAATACGTGCGCGCTCTAGCGGCAATTTCCCTCTTTCTTACAGAAGATGTTTTTTCTTGGCGATTATTCTTTTGGCTTTTCTTCTTCCTTCTTTGTTAGAATGTGAACAGCACCATCGCCCCTCTGCTTTTTTTTTTTTTTTTTTTTGGTCTACTGCTTTTTGGGGATTTAAATTTTTCAGCTTCGGCATTAGGATCAAATTTTAAAAATGAACGTATAATGACACCTTATAAAAATTCACTTCCACCTGGTTTCAAAGTGATTTGTTTTTGGTTTGAAGTTCGATTTGGATCAGCCAGTTGTGACAAAGCTACTTTATGTATTTCAAAAAAGTTGTATTTGATGTGATATGTCAATGATGCCTTGTAGTAATTGATGTGCTGTCAAAGCAAACCATCGTAAAACTTCTTGGAGACTAGCTTCTAACAAATGTGAACGCACTTATGCATTTGCTTCGCGACTGATGGAATACAGTGCATAAATCAATTTGGCAGGAGGATGAGATTGAAAGGAAGCCATGTTGAATACTGCTAGAAAGAAAAGAGGTGAATGATGTTGTTATAGTTTTTAGACAGACGAAAACGAGGAAAGTGACGTGTAAATGACAGGACCACTTCTTGGCACTAATTGCGAGACACATTTGTACGAAATCTCACATAATCGGGAATAGTAGGTCTTAAATCGATAAGCAACTACGCATGTGGCAATTGGGTGGCATCGTCATACGCATAATTGAGCCAAAGTGAAGTGTTTCTACCTGTTTGGCTAACACTTGCACGTGAGATTTGTCTCTTGGACTTTTAAACAATACGACATATTATGCATTGAAACTAATGGTGCGATGCGCTTTACTTTGTTGAAATAAATTTTGAGTAATGCAAATAATACTGAAGTCCATTTCGTGTAAAATCAAAGTTTAATTTCTTCTCCATCTTCTCTTAACATGTCATCGAAGATGACGAGATGTGTTTGACTAAAGTCAGACACGGTCCCATCGTCTTCACTAGGAATGCCTTCTACAAACGAAGTGGATTCTCCTTGACTTTCTTTGGGTAACATGTAAGACGATTGCCACTCTTAGTAACAACACATCATACGTTTTGGAGGACAATCGAATAATTGTGATTTGTGTTCGATCAAACGTTTGACACATTCGGTTTTACCTGAACCATTTGGTCCAGCAATCAACATTTGAAAGGGATGACGAAGATACAGTGCCTCCAAACGTTAACGATCTAAACTTTCGTCAATCACTTTGAGGACGGAGGATGCAACCGTAACAATAGAGTTTAGAATTCTGAGCACCACAAGGCATTTTATACATTTTATGCATGTTTAATTTTTTTTTATGTAACAGAGACGACAAAATATGTTTACATTTCAAAAGTCTGTGTACAAAATTCAAACATGAAAATACATAAGGCGTAAATCACTCCGTAAACAAATAATTCACAAATTAGCATCATAAATGCTGCATATAAACGGGTAAGTTTAAAACATTCTGAATCCATATGCACAAATTAAAATCATCAAAGCTGCATATAAACAGGTAAGTTTACAATATTCTCGATCTATTTGCGTCACATTTAATCTATGCAAACGCTCTGGCTTTCTAATCTCTGTAGAATTGATTGGCCCTAGCCTCTCCGACAATGTCATTTCCTTATTCTTTTTTATTTGAAAAATACTACTGCTACTCTCGTGGACTAGTAGTACTTTTTCCTCTATTTCAGGTTCTTCTACCACTGTTTGTTAAATAGGCTCTAATTCAACTTTCACTTCTGGCTTTTCTCTCACTGGTTTCAAAATTTTCTTTGATCAGGCACACACAATGTCTTTGACTTAATCAGTCACCTCTTGTATCTAAGCATCGAAGACTTTTCCAGTCACGTACATCCTTCCAGTCGTAAATCCACTGGTGTAACCAACTAGCAATATACACTTCTTGTTAAGTACGAAGAGTGGATAAAGTACGACAAATCCATCCTTCCCTCGGAGGTACACAAATCATCACTATTCTCAACACTTGTAGCACAATTAGTTCTTCGATTAAAAATACAGTTTTGGTGGTCATGTCTTTGCTGCATCTACTGTTCATAAATTGTCCAGAAAGAATTTTCTGGTTAACGAAATCAAAGAAAAGTGATCACTAATACAGACACCACACAGCGTCCAACATTCAACGGAATCGTGTCGTCTTATGGAAACAGTTCTTTTAACAGTATTTGGTAATCCACTAAGTCTTGGACACTGTCATTGACTTCCTTCCACGAAATATGCTGCAACACGGATGACAAAAGTCGTGGCCCAGGTCTGCTTTATATTAGTCATTCACAGAAATACATTTCTTTTTGATGAAATATTCACATGTGTGCCAAATGGAATCTGGTGGTAAAGGATATCGAAGAAATTCAGTCATTAGATCACCACACATCCCATGTCGGGAAGGAGTTTAGTCTTGAGGCGATACTTCTCTTAAAAGGTTTTTGTATTCCTGTAAGACTTTAACCTATTCATGGATATCGTTCTATGGAATTCTGAGTATCACTGCAACATTGTAGTTAGAAGTCCAGGATACGGGTAGTCGTTGATCAATGTCTGACCATTTGAACATCTTTAAACTAATCTGCTTTTTGTAGCATTCAGATGCTTATGTTTAAAACGTCTATGTCGTAAAGGATGCAAATGTTCTTTGCGTTTCACTTGAATCTGTACAAAGTCTATGTAAATGCGTTCTCGCAGCTACATAGGTAAACTACGAATTCTCTCTTCTAAATTATCCATGAAGATAATAATTATGTCCCAGCAAGTGAAGGCAGTGACAGCAAGGAGAACATGCGGCTTGTTCCAGGAAACCTGAATCTTTATACTGCCATTCGTAGATCTTCAGAGCACAACCGAAACACTGTACTTCGTATCCTCGTCCCAAGTATATAAATCCGTCTCTGACTAAAGTTTTAGTAGTAGGTAATTCATCCTGATAGTTAGGCCATTTTGCGAACGTGTTCAATTGACTTTCAAGGTCGCATTAGCCAGGCATAGACACAAGAAACGCGTATTCTTCTTTGATTTGTAAATCTCAATAAGCTAGTGATATCTAGAGGGGTTTGCGAGTGCAATAATGAGATCCATATATAGGTACACGAACGTCATAACTTTAGCAGAAAGATCGTACTGCATCGCTTTAGCTAGCAGAGCAGTAAGGTCGTACTACATTCCTTTCGATAGTAGAGGAGAGGCAAGGTCTTGCTGCAATCCTGATGTCGCAGGGTACGGCATCACTCTCGTCGCAAGGCACTGCATCGCACTCGACTTCATTGAACTTGGAGTCCGCAGTGCGTCCTTCACTCAGTTGCCGTGTTGAATTCGTTATTATCGGTGAATGTTTGTACTCAAAATTGAACTTGGAGTCGGTGAGTCCATCACTCTGTTTCTGTGCTGAAATCATATTTCTAGGCCTACAGTTGTACTCGCAATCATCTTTCGGTCTTCCATATATCCTTTCTTTTCTATATTGGAGATCTGCGTGTCCGTAAGTAACGTGTTGTGGTCGGGAAGTCGCACTAATGTCTGGTAGACAATCGGATATACCTTTTGTAAGGGTCGGCTGACGATTTGGTGCTTTTGCAAGCGTACAATTTTGATCTTGTATGACCTTAAAACCTCTTTTAGACGCCAAAGTTCACCACTCCACTGAAACGATAGTCGAATGTCAGTCCTCTTATTTTGCATTTGGTATACACTTGTCCTTGTTGGTCTCTGTATTGGTAACCGTAACTTTTGGATCCACCACTAGCAAAACTCACAAAGTGTCTTTGGTATATTCATCGGTCCAAGCTTCTAAAAGTCCGTTTTCAATGCGTGGATGGTACCCTCCAGGTCGATTGATGTACATGCAACTAACAGTGTCAAAGTAAAAGCCTAGATCTCCTAAAGGTTCAAGACAGAATACAATTTTAAACGGCATTGGGTGTCACATACGCTGCAATGATGAGATCCAAACGCTTCGAGGGTGGGGGGTTGGGGGGGTGCAAACTCTGCGACTTCTTCGTTATTCACCGAGATTAAATCTTCACGTAGGATGTCCACGTGTTTAATACGTATTCCTTTGTTGTCGACGAGTTGAAAGTATCGACTTGGATCTGCAATATTGGAAGTTGAAGCAATTTTCCCCAAAAACAATGCAGCATGACTTTTGCAAACGATCGTCTTCCTTCGTTCTTTTCAACGTGGTCCAAAGTGATGCCTTCTTAGGATCGGTACCGTTCCTTGAATGTCTCTTTGTCTAATGAAGTCTGTAACCAAGAAGGATTGCCACTAGTTGCTTGCTTTAGTTTCAATAATTCGTTGACGTAGCACGTGTACATGTCTCAGGACACGTACGGCATAAAGGAAACATTAGATTTATCTTGGCAATAATGAGGTAAAACAGAATGGTACACGTTCGTCGTTAGAAATACTTTGCATTTGATTAAACCTTTGTATTGGCGCACATCGGATCGGCAATATTTTAACATTTCTTCTTGAAAGTCAAAAGAGTCTGAAGATGGAGTTGGTGCCAATCGTAGAATGCTTCTCGTTGTTCTGTGTGCATGCCGTCTGGGTCGTAGTGGCGAGTTACTGGTAAATGCGGGAGAACAACGTGTTGGTTAAGTTGGGTATTAAAAAGTGTGGAAAATAGCCTTTTGCCATTTCTGCCATTCCAAACGTATTAGGCATTCTACTCAAAGGCATGGCCAACTAATTCATGGATTTCTTAAACTGTACGTTTCCCACTTTCATGTAAACGAGTTTGGCTCCATTTATGGACACTGTTGGAAATTCGGTGCCTTGTTCTGAATATTTCAAAAGAAATTGTCAGTCGTATCCAGAGAAATTATGAGTCATGACTGCAGCATATCGATGACATTTCCCGTAACGCTGGATTTCTTCTTCGTTCCATGTGTCGTCGGTAGTGTCTAAAATTCATTCGGCAAAATAAGCAAGAGTACGAGAGCCCCGAAAGATCTTTTCTGGTCCTCCGGGAATCTTTGGAGAATGAAAAAAATATGTTCTTGTATACACTTGTCAAAAGCACGATGAGCTACACAAAAATTAGGG
Source organism: Margaritifera margaritifera (assembly GCA_029931535.1). Classification (NCBI taxonomy): domain Eukaryota; kingdom Metazoa; phylum Mollusca; class Bivalvia; order Unionida; family Margaritiferidae; genus Margaritifera; species Margaritifera margaritifera. The sequence goes on from JAQPZY010000986.1 coordinate 615,310, forward strand.
ATGTATCTCAAGTCAACCCAACCAAGATGAATGCCAGTGTTGAATCATCCACCATCGTTAGCGGTCTGCTGTTTAACCCAGACTACCTAGTCTATGTGAAGGCATCGTGGGCCATCGCGAAGATTACTGAGACAGCCATATGGAAACGAAACGAAGGATTTATGTAAAGAGACAAGGATGCCTGAAGTGGGTCTTACTCTATGGTCCAAATGTGAGACGAATCTTACATCGTAGAACAGTCAAATAATGCCGCCTATGTTAACCCTCTTTGGTTAACAAAACCCAACGGCCACTTTTAGAGCAACCCAGATCTTTATAAAAGAGAGATTTTACTCAAAATCATTGCCACTTTTTTGTGTATGTTTGGGTATGTCTATGTCAATGTTTAATAAACCCAGCTAAAACTTAAAATCCCTTATTCCTCTCTTATGTTTTTATGGGTATAATGTGTATATAAACACTCCCACCCTTGCTTGTATATGATAGCATGTTTGTGTGGGTATAGTGCGTCCATAAACACTCTTACCCTTGTGTGACAGAGTGTGTATAAAAACTACTACCCTTTTCGTTGGATTGCAGGCTGTGTGTACGAGAGGAATCAAGAAGCCTGTTTTGGATAGTAGCGTGTATGTGGGATATTAATCAAAAGTGTGTGTTGGATAGCAAGGTATGTGTGGGATAGTAGTTGCTGGATAGTCTATAAAAAAGTAGGTGCTGGATAGTATATCAAAAGGTGGTGTGTTGGATGGTATCTAAAACATTTTATTACATTTCCCGTAATTTTTCAACATGGAAACGGACTATAACAATCCCCAAATTAACATTACATTTCCCGTAGAGGACTCAAGTGCCCCCCCCCCCCCTCCACCACCACACCACACCCCAATTCCATGTTAAACCTATGGACAATTTTAACATAGGATTTCCCGTACGTACATATAGTGACTCATTTTGAGGTCGACTCTAAAAATGTAACAATATAACCAGATTTGAGGTCAACCACTTCTAACAATGTTACCATTTACCCTCAATGTTAATATCTCGTAGACACCTCAATCGCCCAACCCCCCTCACCGCCCCTACATGTAAACCTATGGGCGTAATATTAAGTCGTAGAGGCCTCAGTCGCCCAATATAACTACTAATATTTATCAACACCATCGGAATATTTTCTTCCTTTGTTTTCTTTTACTTCTCACCAATTGTATCGACACCTTGTAAAAATTTCAAGAAAAGTAATGGAGCAAATGCCACACAAAAAATGTAAAATTACATGATTGTTCTATTACAAACAATATTGGCTTCAATTCCAACACTGAGACGATACAAAAAAATTTCCATTTAACATTGTTTAACAGAAACTATTAAAGGATTAAAAGTCTATAAAATTGTGAAGCAAACATGATTTTCTTGTAGTAAGCCATCAAGTGAGTATGATATGATAATGAATTTCCAGTTTTCTTATTCCACGTTGTCACAATCAATAATACAAGCTAAAAAGTATGGAAAATGCATCAATTTACAGAAAGGCTCTATATGAAAGATGAATTTGAAAGATTAAAGACAGTTAGCAAGATAAAGGCATTCGTGAAGATGGAATATCTTGGAAAGACTCAAAATAAGTTGTTAGAAATCGCTTGCCAATTTTAAAGAACTGAATTGATGCAACCAGAGATTAAACCATGATCAAAACGCTCAAACAGTTTTCAGCTGAGACGGAAACCTGACTAACGTCAGCTCTATTTTGATTCAATATACCTTTCTTAACTTGCTCTAAGCACAGGCATAGATCATTTGTATGAGAATGTTAAACAATATACAAATTATGAAATTTTAGGGGCTTATCACTTCAACTCAAAGAAAACAATTTAAATTTGAGCAAGATCAAATAAATACTTTATGAGTTATTTCTGCTCAATTAGTATATATTTCCTTTATTTACTTCAATTCCGTGACTAGTTCCCAGTAGCGGATCTTCATTATGTTACATGTAATTACTCACAACAGGTTTTATTGCATCCCATTGACTATAGACATTGAAAGAGAATGTGAAACAAAGCTGATTGTCTGTTGGAAGTGTCTAAAAGTCTGTGTTTGGTTAGCAAGGATAACAATATCGAATTGTGTAGGACTATATTCATAATTGTTGAATATGTTGTCGTTTCAAATGTGGCATTACATGTTTTTTCTTGCCACATATTTAATATTGAATAATTTCATTGATAATATTATCATGTGCCCTTTGATTTCATTGATAATATTATCATATGTCATTTGATTTCATTGATAATATTATCATATGTCATTTGATTTCATTGATAATATTATCATATGCCCTTTGATTTCATTGATAATATTATCATATGCCATTTGATTTCATTGATAATATTATCATATGCCCATTGATTTCATTGATAATATTATCATATGCCATTTTATTTATATACTCATAATTTCTATTTTCTACGTGCCCATCTTTTACAAACTACAAAGTGAGTGTTTGCCTAGATATTAACCCTATAATTGTCATCGATAACAGTGGAAATACCTAATTATCGTTTCATAATACAAAATGATATAGTTTAAATAACGAGATTTTATTTTGATTAAAACTGCGACTTATATTTGGTAAGAATTGGATAGTAGCTTTCTACCTTCGTGGATATAAGAACAATGTGCCAAATAAATCTGTCGAGGTTTTATGAACAAACACAGGGTTTGCATGACCAGCGACCTACGCTATCTTCCAAGTTTAATCGAGTAAAAAGATCCATTAACAAGACATTACAGTAGGAAGCAGAAACAAAATGTATTATTCGTTGTTATTAAGATTCACTTAAACAATTCATAGATACTTTTATGCAACTTTTTTTACGAACGATGATAAAGAGTGCTATGATGCTCAATTTCATAGGCTTTATAATTAAGGAAATAACAAGATTACAAAAATATGACATGAGTATGAGTGTCACGTTTATTCCGCACTTTCATATTTTTGTCCTTTTTTGTCTTTAATTTGATTTTATTACTTCTATGTCCACTTGGTTACAACAACATAAAGAATGGAGACAGATGGATAGATAGATGGATGGGTGGATGAAAGGAGATAGGTAGATAAATGGATTGATGGATGGATGGATAAATGTGCAGATAGATAGTTGGATAAGTATCTAATAGGAATATATTCTTCATAATTGAAGGTAAGTAAAGAATGCCAGAAAGAATTTTAATTTATTGTATATCATGTGTATGATGTGGCAGATATATACTGGATTGGAACGATGCTAAACTGCCTTGGAGATCCACAATGGTACTGAATTCTCTCACCATTTCATCTTCATATCATGATGGATTTTTAATGTCTTTAAAGACTGTTATTAATAGAGCTGTGTAGTGAGATGGATATTGATGTTATTGATAGAGCTGTGCAGTGAAATGATTGTTGGTGTTATTGATAGAGCTGTGTAGTGAGATGGATATTGGTGTTATTGATAGAGCTCTGTAGTGAGATGGATATTGATGTTATTGATAGAGCTGTGTAGTGAGATGATTGTTCGTGTTATTAATAGAGCTGTGTAGTGAGATGGATATTGATGTTATTGCTAGAGCTGTGATGTGAGATGATTGTTGGTGTTATTGACAGAGCTGTGTAGTGAGATGGATATTGATGTTATTGATAGAGCTGTGTAGTGAGATGGATCTTGATGTTATTGATAGAGCTGTGTAGTGAGATGGATCTTGATGTTATTGATAGAGCTGTGTAGTGAGATGATTGTTGGTGTTATTGATAGAGCTGTGTAGTGAGATGGATATTGATGTTATTGATAGAGTTGTGTAGTGAAATGGATCTTGATGTTATTGATAGAGCTGTGTAGTGAGATGATTGTTGGTGTTATTGATAGAGTTGTGTAGTGAGATGGATCTTGATGTTATTGATAGAGCTGTGTAGTGAGATGGATATTGATGTTGTTGATAGAGCTGTGTAGTGAGATGGATATTGATGTTATTGATAGAACTGTGTAGTGAGATGGATATTGATGTTATTGATAGAGCTGTGTAGTGAGATGGATATTGATGTTATTGCTAGAGCTGTGATGTGAGATGATTGTTGGTGTTATTGATAGAGCTGTGTAGTGAGATGGATATCGATGTTATTGATAGAGCTGTGTAGTGAGATGATTATTGGTGTTATTGACAGAGCTGTGTAGTGAGATGGATATGGATGTAATTGATAGAGCTGTGTAGTGAGATGATTATTGGTGTTATTGATAGAGCTGTGTAGTGAGATGGATATTGATGTTATTGATAGAGCTGTGTAGTGAGATGGATCTTGATGTTATTGATAGAGCTGTGTAGTGAGATGATTGTTGGTGTTATTGATAGAGCTGTGTAGTCAGATGGATATTGATGTTATTGATAGAGTTGTGTAGTGAAATGGATCTTGATGTTATTGATAGAGCTGTGTAGTGAGATGATTGTTGGTGTTATTGATAGAGTTGTGTAGTGAGATGGATCTTGATGTTATTGATAGAGCTGTGTAGTGAGATGGATATTGATGTTATTGATAGAGCTGTGTAGTGAGATGGATATTTATGTTATTGATAGAGCTGTGTAGTGAGATGAATATTGATGTTTCCTGGGAATTCTGGCATGTCCATGTAATGCTTCTAATCAGTTAGTTGCTGCTGTATGTGAAGAAATATCGCTTTTTAAAAAGATAAAGAAACGGTTATCTTGTCGGTCAATTATAGAATTCAACCGGCGGCACTATTGCAGATCAATGCATTATAACTGAAATTTGATATTTTCTTTGTTCTAAGATGATAAAGTTTTAGGACAGCACTGACAATTTATAATAATGATAGACATGTGATAATGCACACATGGATTTTTACGGGGGTCCTTTCAGGCAGAAGATGGGCCCTTTCCCAATAAGAAAAAGAAATGTGTGAAATTATGAAAACAATATCCTACAATATGTTTTCTTGTTTACAAAAACTATGGGCCCAGGCTCTATTCCCAATCCCAATGGACAAATACCCTGGGTATATTGTACGTTGAGTGGGATACATTGATGTATTGAGAATTCAAAAGCTTGCAGTAAAAATATAATTTTGTAAATTACTGTATCATCTTATTTGTTTTATATCAAATTTTAACTAATATTAATGAGAGATATTGATGGTTGTTTTCTGATGCTTATGTGATCCTAATATCAAATCCTGGAAAGCATTGGGTCGCAGCATATTGGAAAAATCTGATTGGAAGACGCTTAGATGCAGTATTTGAAGAAATCTTATTCGAACGCGTTTAGTAGTGACATATAGGAGAAATCTGATTGGAAGACATTTAGTCGTGGCATATCTGAGAGCAATAACGAAGTACTGTCAGCACATATTTTGGTAATATTTGTGTTCTTTTTGTCTCCATATAGCTTGCAGGAAAAATTAAGGTTGATTTATATAAAATCAACTTCCAGCTATCTATCCATAACAAAATATATCTACACAATCTGATATTATGTCAATTTTGTTCACGCAAATAAACAAAAGAAATCCTTCAGACATTCTTTAATCACTAGATGTAAGGCAGACATAACATAATAGGAACATTAGTATTACGTGTCGCCGTATCGATTTTTTTTATCAATAATACAGCCTATGTCACATGAAGTTTTCATGCAGTTTTTGTAGGTATTCTAGATTTTACGAACTTTTTATTATCTTTCCACTTTAAAGACCTCAATCAATTCCATCTAGGAGGAATCCGATATCGGGTATTCATCAACTAGTCTGCCTATAGCGACAAAACTTGCATGTCACGCGAAGCTAGATTTAAAATAAGCCAGTATAATTACGGTTACATGTGTGCATGTGCGTGAGAGGGTAATTGGATATATATGTGATCATTGATGTTTCACTCTTCATTTTCTCTGAGAGTATCAAAGAAAGAAAAAAATGAAGGAAGGAACGAAAGATAGAAGCAACAATTCATGTAATCACAGTTTCAATTTACATGAAGTGCCAAAACATAAAAAATTGGTATAATTGCTAGTTTGATTTTTTATTGCAGAACCGGGCAGCATATTAAACTATGACGTTGGATAAAGAGAAATCTTCTTATCTAAACATATTGTTATTTCTCTAGTATTAAGAAGGTATATTCGAACAGCCATATTTCGTGACCTTAACGTGAATTTTAACACGTTTGTTATAATATTGTGAGAATCTATTCAAATAACCATAGAAAGTGTTCAACTAAATCTACTTCATTTAATCATTGTTATAAAATTTTGGGCATTCATGTACATTAGTTTAGAATTACCGTTTTTCCGAGCGTGTGTAAGTTTATTTAATTCCGAAGGTCGTCCATGGTTCGTGACACTGACTAAAAGGTCACGTGACATATGACCGGAATGTGCCAGTTAGACCAAGGTATGGATATTATTAGCTTATAGCGTCTCCGTGTTTCTGAAATGAAAAAAAATTAGATTTAAAATGATTTTATTTTCTCCGTTAATTCTATATGCAGTTTGTGCACTTACATTACTGCTTGCTTGATCTTTACCGTATAAATACATGACTCAGAAGACTGGGAGAGAGAGACAGACAGAGAGACAGAGGGGGGAGAGAAATTTAAAAATAGACACTGGTGAATGGATACACATTTTATTATAATAGATTCAATGTCTTTTGATGTATAATATATGTTTATAATGAAATAATACTGAAACGAAAAAGTCCGTAGTTAATATACATTTCGAGTGTACATTTGTCTTACGTTGTATAAGAACCCCACATGATTAGAACCAAATATTTACATTGGCTATCAGTTGTATGAATTCCCAAAGTGGGTTTTCCTGTTCAAGATATTTAAACAAAGCCATTATGTGATCGGAGGACATATCTTTAGCATTTAATAGAAAATTCAAGGCCAAAATGTGTGACACAAATAAGGCATTAATGAAAATATAGATTTAATTATAATTTGTTTTTAAATTACACGAAATTACCTGTTTTAATCTCATTTTGTCTGATTTTACTTATAAAATACTTGCTGTCACTCTTGAAGAACGCTGGTGACTCAGTTGATGACGTCATTATCTCGTTAGGTCGCGAGAAACATGGCGCACAATTGCAGGACTATCACGACTTTAGGAGGTTGGACGATATATGATAGTTCAACATGTCTGTCTTACTGCCAATCTCCTTAAAGTTGCGAATATTTTAGGCTCTTACTGTGAGGACTGAACAGTATTGAACAATGACCAAATCCCACTAATACCTCAAAAATTAAAAGGCAATGGATGACCAGCGATAAATGCTTGTATCCCCATTTTTTTTATCTTTTCATAAGGCCTTTCTAAGAAAGTTGCAACAATCATACACGTTTGTAAGTTGGTGAAGAAGAGCAAGATTTTCCCCCTAATTTCGAAAGGAACTTAAGCGTTTGTTTTTCTTCACAAAATATTGATAATTTTGACTTCATGATTAGGCATTGATAATAATCTCCACTGTAGTAGCTTTTTTCGTCAACAAAATCTTGTCACATTTCGTCCAAGCTAGGTTTTGTCGTGAAAATCTGACTTTAAATGGTGAGTTTCGCTAAAGATATACTCAAAATGGAACGTACATAGAATTTTAAATTCCTTCTACTATGTATATCTGGCCACCACGATAACATTCAAAGGAAAATGTTGACCGCTTCTGATTCTCTTTTGAGATAAGTTTTATTTGATTGTGTCTCAAACATTGTTGTTGTGTTCGGAAAAAAGAGGTTTTTAGCTTTCTCTTTCAACAATTACTGTTTGGGCCATCCTACAAGTGTAACTTCTGGAGAAATCTGGTATATATTTAGATCATTAATCTCGTTGGGTCCACGAGGACGGTTTCACAAAAATTATATTTCCCATGTGGTTTGTTTGACGTTCAACCTTTCAGTACCAATTTAATTTTGCTTTTATACGATTTCTGGTTACATAAATTCTAGTTTTTGTCTTTAAGTTATTTTTTGTATGAATTTGCATGCCGAAGATTTAAAGCCGAACGCCAGAGACAACAACAATTAATCTAATATCTCTATGGTTGCCAATTAGCTTATTTGGTCGGAAAACTAATAAAATGACACAGGCAACATGCGAGGATGTCATGTTATTTTTATAGCATATCATAGGCAGCATTCAATTCTAATTCTAATATCAGAAATTGTAATGGAATTTTCAGGCTTCGTTTTATAAAGTTATAATTTCGTACTTGTTGGAATTCATCTTTCATGCTGTTCCATTACTTGCGTCATTCGGTCGTACTTTATTATTTGAACTAATTCAGCGTGTTAGTTTATTCGCATTTTGTTGAGAGTAATCCTTTTAGTTGTGACGCACAGTTTCTCACTGAACCATGCATGCATTGTCGCCTATGTACAACATAAATGTTTATGCGAATATACTATCAGGTATTGTTGATATTTCCATGAAGATTAAACACTGCAAAACGTATAAATGTTGATGAGAGTCTCTCTGTTTGTCTGTCTGTCTCTCCGTCTCCCTCCTTCTCTCTCTCTCTCTCTCTCTCTCTCTCTCTCTCTCTCTCTCTCTCTATATATATATATATATATATATATATATATATATATAACGAAAACCTCTGTTTTGTTGAGTGTTCCATACATTTTGGCGTAACTTTCAGTAGTCTAGGCAACTGGACCAAACATATTGATAATATTGTTCTGTGGGCCTCAAAAATGATAACTGCCTTGAAAATACTTAAATATAAGTTTAGCCGAAAAACGCTAGAAAGAATATATTTTTACAAACATCCGCGCTTTGCTAGAATATGCTGATGTTGTATGAGATGGCTGTTCGGCTGATGACTCTCGTAAATTAGAAAAACTACAATCAGAAGCAGGGAGAATTGTGACTGGTCTTACTAGAAGTGTTTCGTGTCGTAAGATTTATGAAGAAACTGGTTGGTCTACCTTGGCAGATAGACGAAAGTTTTATAAACTATGTTACTTTTATAAAATTGTATACAGTGTCTCTCCTTCTTATCTTGCCGACCTTCTACCACCACTGGTTGAAGACAAACAGGTATAATCTTAGAAATAGGAATAATTTTAATCAAATTAATGCCAGACTAGAAATAAGTAGAAACTCATTCCTAAACTCTTCTATTCATGTTTGGAATTCACTCCCAAATTCAAAAAAAGGTGAAAGTAACTATTCTATCTTCGGAAGTAAAATAGCGACTAAGACAATACATGTACCTGCCCATTTTTTAGTTGGTAAGAGGAAATTATCTATTCTTCATACTAGAATTGGAAATAACTGTAGTGATTTAGATAATGATTTAGATTCTAATCATTTGAGAGATAATCCATTGTGTGCTTATGGTGATGATATAGAAATGCATATCATTACATATTTACTTGCAAATACTATATTAAACAGCATGGGAAATTAGTTCAAAATCTAAATCATCTCTATATACCAGCTCCTACAAATAATTTGTTATACGGATCATCTGATTTTACAGCGAATGTTAATATTCGCTTAGTTTGACTTGTTGCAAACATATATTAAAGACACGAAACGCTTATTTGACTTGTTCCAAACATATATTAAAGACACGAAACGCTTATTTGACTTGTTCCAAACATATATTAAAGACACTAACCGCTTGTTTCACTTGTTCCAAACATATATCAAAGACACGAAACGCTTTATATAATTAAGGAGTATTTAAAATTTGATAGGTCTACTTAATTAATTACTGCCATGTTGATAAACAAAAGACAGGATGTGCTTAATTTTTAACCACTGTATTCATTTTGGTGTATGTACTCTTGTCCAATTCCTGCCACAATCATTAATGTATTCTCTCTCTCTCTCTCTCTCTCTCTCTCTTATTTTCCCTGAATCATGTATGATTGCATATAATTGTATGAAATCATATTAATTTCGTTCAGGTATCCATGTAAATTTCTTATCGATTGCAGGGTATGGGCTGATTCTATGTTGTGGGAACTTGTAGTTTGACTCAATTTGTTAACATTTATGGAGATAAAATATGTTTAAACTAATATATATATATATATATATATATATATATATATATATATATATATATATATATATATATATCCACCACACATTAAGCTATGCATTGCTTCTTCGCCCAAGCCCTAGAATGTGAAATGTATAACGCTAACAACTATACGAAATTAAAATGACCAGCAGAATATCAGTTATAAGCAGTCAATGAAATTTAATGATAATGTAGAAAATGTCTGTGTTAAGCTAAACATGTAATAAACTCACCATATTCAACTGAATTAACTGTGAAAGAAATAAACCCTATAACTTCTGTGAAAGTATGTGAAAGAATTATATTGCCCTCTGCTTTTCATGGCTTAGAACTCTTGTTCGATATGATATATCAGGACATGGAAACATTCGAGAAGGTACAACGATATTTTGCCGGTAAAGTATAAGGTTTTCCTCAAAGATCGCCGATAGGTTCAATTACAGTATGTTTTGGGAATGATTTAAATAGAAGCAAGCATAGACAATCAAAAACTTTAATTTTTTGGATCTATGTGTATAACATTGGAACCTTTAACTGTTACAAAGATTTTCCTCTGGATGGTTGGCAATTTGATTTATAATTCCTTTATATGTGATACTGTACACAAAAGTATGATTTAGAAGATTATCTTAACGACTTTATATTCACTGGAAAGTTTGCATATAAATTAACATAGACACATTTAATTGGGACAAGAATGCAGGCATTCGAGGAAAGAAAACATGAAATGAGTATCAGAAATCCATCTGAGGGATAAGGTAGATTTTTAAAAAAAATATTCCAGAATTAAAAATGCACCATTTATGAAAAACTCGCTTACATTTACTCAAACAGAAAACTCGATTATGTGACATTAATTCGTGTTAGAGGAATGAAAGAAAAACCCGGACCGTGTCCCTTATGTGGAAAACAAGTGATGACCGTATTTTTACACATTTCAATGAAATCTCCCTCAAACCTGGAAAAGAGAAACCATATGATGGAAAATCTATTTTCATACATGTCTCCAGAGATTGACTGTAATTTCTGTCATCAATTAGATGATAATATACTGATTATACTACATTATAGTTTAAACGAATTTTCAGAATAATTGGAACTCGAGTCATGGATAAATGTGATAAGACTATCTCCCTAATGTTACTCACAGAATATAATTCGATAAATCATTATTCTGAATTGCAAAGAGAGCAGTAGATTAACTGTTTTTGTTGTGTGGTGCTTTAAATCGTTATAGCGTCAGAAGTTAAACAATTTTGTAAATTATTGAGCTTGGAACTTAATACAGATATGCATATGTATGATGGATATTTCATGGTTCAACAGAAAACAATATCTCAGTTGATTGAAGCTCAAAGCATGTAACTGCAATAACTACATGTAAAATACATATACATCAAGGGTAATATTTTAAAGTGTGTGTAATTGTTAATAGTTGCACGCATTTATTTAAATTTTGCTAAAGTTGGATTTATAACGAATTTATAGGGCTTTATAAGTTTTCAATTACCTATTTCCTCGCCTTATTGTATTACATTGTATTTCTTTACATTATCTTAAAATCTTCAGACAATGGAGGAATAAAAGTATATCAATCAATCTTTATCTCTTTCTCTTTATTTCTCTCTCTCTCTCTCTCATATATATATATATATATATATATATATATATATATATATATATATATATATATATATATATATATATATATCTTTTTTGTGTGAGCCAAAGTACAAGAATGTGAAATTTATAATGCTAACAATTGTACGATATTAAAATGACCAGCAGAACAATATCAGTTAGAAATAGTATTTCGAAACAATTGAAAGATGAAACTGGATTTGACTTTAACTCTCTATTTTTGATATAAATCTCCTAATATTATAATATTAGAGACGTATTTATCAGGCTTAATATGGAGCTAAGTAAAGAGAGAGGTGCAGGTTCCACTATGTCATTAGAATGTCACTTCCCGGCGTTTATTTTAGCTTTAAACGCGGCAGTTATAAGAAAGTGATGCTAGTGCAACATCTATTTCTATAAATCTCCGATCACAGATCAACATTTGGCCGACTTTCAAATGCATAACGTGACAAATGTGATATCTTTATATCTGTCACACGCTAGACAAAACGACCAAAACGTTCAATATCTGCAGAATGTTTCAGAAAGAAACAAAAATGTACTAACTACTATTTGACAAGTGATTGCATCAGCCGTGTTTACTATGCGTAAGAGTATGTAGGCTCGCCCCACTGACTGTTATGTACACACAGATTTCTGACGTCAGAGGTTTGTTCACTACCTGCTCGGTCAAGCGTACTTTTACTTCCTAGTTAGCAGAAACGAAGTAATAGTGTGAGCGGAGTTGGGCCCAGCGATCGTCTGCTGGGTAGAGTCGACAGGACGGCCAATTTTGTTGTATACACTCTCTAGGACAGGCACTGCTTTCTCTAGCTGTGCCGTCAACAAGAGGCCGAACTTTAGGCCACCAATGTTCCTGAGCTCCCTGCCGATGACGTCCAGTGCTCTAGGCGCCATGGCATTAAGAAATAACGGTTCATCGAACTCGTGATTTTCATGCAGGGTGGGACTTTAATCTTTAACAACCGCTCTGCCCTAAAAATCTATAAAGTCGGGCAGGGCTAGAGAATAGGGTTAAACCTTATGACTAGGAGCAGGAACACGCCGTGAAACTTGAATAGAAGGCTCAACGCTACGCCTGGGTTTTGGACCTGGCCATGGGGCTGTCTGAAAATCCCAGTCACATGTAACGCGACTATTGCGTCATATTAACTCTGAGAAAGCAGATAACGCGCCAAAGTGCATCCTCCAGCGATCTGTCATCAACGTCAAGAACACCAATAATCGCTGCTCAGAGTGGGCCGTCCTGTCGGTCTACTCAACATAAAATCGCAATGTTGATCGGCCGGGCAAGTACCGCCAGCATCTGGACAAGCTTGAATTTGATGGCATCGATTTTACTTTTTTGAAGGTCAGCGATATCAGCATGTTTGAGCGCCGTAACCTGACCATCGCGGTCAGTGTCTACGGCTCAAAAAAAAAAAAAACGGCCTCTTCCCGCAGCGCATCAGCGAGGAAGCCCGGTAGCATGCTATCGATCTCTTTCTGCTCTGAAAATAGTCACAATGTCTAAATATAGAGCCTAAACAGCATGATGTACAAAAATAGCCACAATAAAAACAAAAAGCACGTCTTCAGCCATTGCCTCCACGTCTTAACCGGGCCGACCTATTAGAAGAAGACACGAAAGACTGGAGCGGTACAGGCGAACCGTCTCAACGCGTGTCCTCACTGGAGCCAAGCAAGAACATCATAGTGTTACAGAACCACCACGCCAGATGCGTGTTCGATAGATTATCTATGCGGATTTCGAGACACTGAGCGTGCAAGTGGAAGACAAAAAGAGGTGCTGTCGCCACTTTCATCCAGTGCCTCGAATGTTAGTTGGAGGAGATCCGAGACGTGTTTTGAAATCAGCCCTAGATTGCCATGGATGGAGACGACAGTAAGGCTTTCCTAGTATTAACCGACTGCCACATATGTGGTTCGAAGCTCGGTGATGACGACATGATGCGAGACTACTGTCATATTACTGGCAAGTACTGGGCGCCGCACACAAAGCATGTAGCCTCAAGCTGCGCATTTACCCAGAAAAAATAATAGTGCCAGTTGTGTTTTATAACCTGCTGACAGACATCGACATACACCTGTTTATTGAGAAGGGAATCCGTGGTGCCATTTCGATGGTTAACCACGGTCATGCGAAAGCAAAGAACCCAATGTGCCCAGACTATGACAATAAAAAGCCTAACAGCTGGATAACCTACCTTATCAACACCAACAACCTCTGTAAGTAGGCAATTATGCAGAGTCTGTCAACTGGCAGCTTTATGTGGGTCGACACTCCTGCACTCGAATCAATTGAGGCGCGTGAATGGCTCCGTACATCAAGATTAACATGGATCTAAGAATCAAGGCGAAGTCTGAGCTCGAGAAGGCCTTCTTCAAACTGATGAACAACTCCGGCTTTGAAAAGACAATGGAAAACCAGAGAAAACGTATTCGGGTGGATATTGTGTGGCTTGAGGGCGAGGGGGACAATCTGCACTATCTGATTGCCTATCCAGCGTTCCAGACGAGGAAAATCTTTAGCGGCAACCTTGTCGCAGTTCACTCCACGAATACCAACCTTAAACTCATCCTCCCCATTTATACGGCGCAGGTGTTTCTTGACCTAAGCAAGCATCTGATGTCCGACTTCTTCTACAATCAGGTAAAAGCGCGCTTGGGTGATAAGGCGCCGCTGCTGTGCACATACACCGACAGCCTGCTGCTGAGCATTGAGACGGAGAATCTATACCAGAACAAGGGCGAAGACGCTCACCTGTACAACATGAGCATCAACACAAGAGAACATCAGCTCCACAGCGCCGCAATCAAAAAGGTTGTCATCAGGTTTAAGGACAAAGCTGTGGACGGCCCATAACCGAGTTTGTACTCCATCCTGGTTGGTGACCACGAGATATAAAAGGCATAAGGCGTCTCGCGGACGGTTGTCCGTTCGGACCTTCGGCATCACATCCACCATGAGTGTGTGCAGGAGCGAAAAGAGCTCCGGCACATTAGGACCACCATTGGCAGCAACTACCACAAAGTGGAGAGTGTACCGAATCTCCCAGACAAGCCCTAGCCCTCTGGACTCCAAAAAATGGATCTCCCCAGGCGGCATCATAACGCCGGCTTATGACCACTATCGCACCACACAAGAGCAACGCGCCTTAGCAGAACAGCACCTCATTGAGATCTTCAACCTGAACCAAGAATAAGAATGCCTTTGTGTGGCAGCTGTGGACACTCAGACTTGTCCAGACCAACGGGTCGGTCATTGATGACGCAGACTTAGCCCGCAAAGCCATTTTACGAATGGTATTAATATAGGTTTTTTTCCTTCTTTTTTTTTCGGTAATTGTTTTTTTGTTTTTTGTTTTGCTTGTGAGCCGCGTTACTTCACTGTTTATGGCCACCATAACGTCAAAAACATGAGTGCTACGCTTTGCGGTCTCGCTTTTGGAAAGCAACATCTCCTGGTCGTAAAGGTGCCTAAACAGCTGCTCGGCCAGAATACGGTTGAACGCTCCACAATGCCCTTCACACGGTGAACGCTGGCCTCGCTCCGCCTCAACTGCACGGGAAGCCTTTTCCAAAAACTGCAACACGGCGCTCATAAACTCTTGGCCGGGGTCAACCTACAGCAGTTTGGGCCACTTTAGCGGCATCCGCTTGTAGATACGTGCCGAAACCTCTGCAACTTTGGAAGCCTCCTTCTTGGCCAAGGACTCAGCCTTCTTGTAACGAATGGCGACATCATCCGCGCTCAGAGAATACTTGAACGTGTATCGCATAACCTTGTCGCGCGGCAGAAACAAAAGGTCGGCCTGGTGCACCTCTTTAGGTGTTGGAACCTAATATCGCGGCCGGCGAATCTGCGTGGGGCCGGCAGGTAAATCTGCCACATAGATTGCTTTTTGAACCCCACCACGACAATACCTTGTGAGACTTTTACATCTTTTTCCAGATTTTTGGCGGTTGCCACACTCTTCCAGTAACCTCTCGGATTGTAGTATATCGCCGCACGCTTAGTATCCATTGTGTTTTGTTCAGAGAACTCTTGAGCAATTCAAGTCGACGGGTTGTTAGAAGTACTGTTAAACCACAAAGCCGACTGTGCCGTGCCCGCCGACAACAACGATACTTTTTGTACATCTGGAGCTCAGGCGAGAGCGTCTAGGAGTCGGAGAGCTAGAGCTCTGGTCCGATATGTGGGCCGTCGTCCTTTCCACCTGACACCAGAAAGTACTTGAACATCTTTGCGGCGTGCCCCTCGTCCCAAAATCGCACGTTGAGATATTCGAGCTGTTCAGATCTCTTGCGTTGGAAGTCGACCTGTGCAGTTTGACGTGCTTTAAGCTCCCTGTCGTGTAGCTCAAGCTGTTTGTCAGCTTCCTTGGGATTCAGCTGGGGCTAATCAAAGCCAGTAAAGGCAAGGGCGCTTACGATCGCCCCGCCGATGATGAGAGCTGGAGTGTCAATTACGCTGATTTGATTATGTTTGCTGGAAGGTTCACTTATTTATCAACATATTTTGTGTCCAAAGCGAGAAGGATGTGATGTTAGCCGCCTTTGCTGCGTCCTCCACATCGAGGCGCCAGAAGGCGACTATTCGCATTTTCAACAAGCGTTTCGCGATCATCTTCTACCCATTTCAAACCCTCTAAGCACGGCACCATGGTACAGCAAATGTTCGAGATCTTTGGCTTACGGCGGAGTAGACATCTTGTAGCGACAAGTGTTATTCCATATAAAATGGGTCCGGCGGTTTATATTCCATATAAAAGGGGTCCAACGGCTGTCTAATATAAGGCGCTGGCTGATCTCCAGACATTGCTGCGCTTTTCACGAGCAGCTCTTGAACCTGCGTTTTGCGAATTTATGCTGGCACACGGTATGACTCGTTGAAGAGGCCTGCAGTAGCCAAAATTACGACGCCCTAGAGAACATAAGGTGGCATCGCCTTATAAGTCGTTTCACTAGCGTCGTGCTTGTCGGCAGTTTGGAGCTGTTTAATAACGGCCGCAAGGCTTTAACCAGAAGTCTCCTTTCTACCAGGATGTCTGATCTTAGAGACCCGGGTCACTTTCTGTGATGGTTCCGTCTCTGGCAGTTCATCGTAATCTAGCTCGAGGGTCACCGGTTCTGCTGATGCATCCGTCTTCACTGTTCTTTCATGAAGGCGGCGAGCCTCTTATCAGCAACACACGGCCAGGATTATTTTGCCTTAGTAGCTTGTGCCCCATCCGTCTTCGGTTCTGCGGGTTATTCCGTCTTTGGTACCTACAGCAGTTCAGCTGACGCAGCCGTTGTTGGTTCCATCACGAGTGCTTGTAATAAGACCCTGTCGGTTCTCTTCAAATCCCGCACATGCCTGTAGGTGATCATACTCCAAGCAAGGGGGGCCAGTATAGTTCTGTACTTCAAATACAGGTGGCCGCAGATGCTTGTTAACCATGTCCATGGGCGTTCTATAGAACCCAAGCAGAAACGCCTACAGCGGGTCTATCATTTAAGCCCCTTGTTTATCTTTGTATAAGGCATGTGTCTTGGCGACCAAGGTACTCTTTTGCAGAGCCGGAAGTAATCAATTCTGATAGACAATCACGCAGATGTACTCTGTCAGGTGAGGAACTCACGGCATGAGTGGACGCCGGCTCTCCTCAGACCTCACATTTATACAGCAACTCGTCAACATTCGTGCCACTTAAAGCAAATTCCAGGGATCTTTTAAAGTCTAGTATTATATGGCTGTTTGTGCACTTAACTCTAAGTAGCTGGCATGTAAGTTAGGCTATGTCCCTATGGTTATGACGTGTCTGGTAAGGTATGCTATATGAAGCCACACCCTGAAGTCAAGGGCGGAGGCGGTACAACGCCACCTCCAGTCCCAACATCTAAACCCGACCCTTTGCGTCCTACAAACGCAAAAGAATGGATCAAACAACACATAGAGTGACTTAAAACGCTAGCAGATAAAGCGCTGCCCATAATTATTGGGGCTATTATATCGTTCTTGCTAAGGCCGCGACCAATGCCATGGACTGGCTGACAATAGCGGTCTCGTTCTTTGCCGTTCTTTGCTCTGACATTTGCAAGCGGATTGAACGCTAGGACAGTGCGCTGTGTTACGCCAATATTCAGCTGAGAAAGCAGATGACTAAAAGTCCAACTCGATACCACCGAGGACTAGTGCAGTTTATCGGCTTCGTGGTATTCAACAACTTTCGACACTTGCAGCTTTTGCGTGATGCCGGTTTGAGTCATCTATGCGCTTGCTGCGGGTGGGTCGAAGCCCACCACTTCATGCTTCGTAGGCTGCGGTTGCTGAGTTTGCACGTGCTTGCACGTGTTCGGTCACTTGAGCGGGCATCCTTGTCGCATTAAAGTTAGTTCCTAACACCGTGGCGTTGTCGGCAATGTGGAGCCTGTTGTTGTAGCCGCCACACGCAGCTACCTTAAGATCCATGACCGAACCAGGTAAAGGCCTCCTTAAAGGGCGTGGTCAAGCTTGTTGCTCGGGTATCAGAGGAGCTCCTGGTATTTCTGAAACAGTTCGGGGGCGTTCTTTGCGCGGGTGGCCATATCTTTCACATTGGCAAAGAACTGTTTCTATACGTTAAAGGTCTTCAAAACCTCTATAATTGATCCCAGCATTTGAGTTTGTGCGCCCAAGATCGATCGCACGTACGAAGGGATACTTTGATCAAGTCGCTCTATCCAAACCCAGGCGAATCCCTGCGATCGATCAGCATACATCCTGCCCATCCATTTTTCCACCAGATCCCTGTTGTGAATAGTGACCAAATTCCAGCTCGTAGCGACTTATCATTTTCGATGTGAAACTGCTTGTTGCTCTACATGTTTTGTCGTGGCAGGGGAATGGTAGTAGTTCATCTCAAGCCCGACGTTGCGGATCTGCTTGTTGCGCGAGTCAGCGCTTTTGTCCACATTAAACTCGTTGCAGAAGCGCTCGTAGGTGACCATGTCGAAGTCATTTCGCAGGGCGCTCCAACCTGTCTGGAACGGACGCTGACATTGCATCTGTGTTATAATCTTTTTCACTTGGTAGTAAACGTGAAATTAGTAAAAGCCTCGCACCATTGCCTGGAGCTCCTTTGTCAGCAGGTGGTCGTGGACGCTGACGTCATTGTATTTCGCAATCTAGTATGCTGGAATTCAGCTGTTTTAATAATTATCTTCGGACTTGACCGTCAGTAGTACGTACTGGTCCGTGATATCGATAACTTGGTACGGAACGAAAGGCCGTCTCGTACATAAACGTCTAAGTTGATCACCAGATCGTGAATCTGCGCTCTCTCGAAGCTGTACTTCGTGTCACTATACTGAACCGAGAAACCTGTGACCAGATGACCACTGATTCCTCAGCCGGTTCGGATCATGATACGGTTGCGCTGGAGCGGGCAATCCAAACTGGCCCCCGTACACATGTTGCGCTCTGTGAAATCTACAGTCCGGGATGGTACAATATTTAGAAGGCGCTAGGCAACACCCTCTTTGTCGTGAGCCCAATCCCAACCAGGAAGCCGGACGCAGTTACAGTACCAGATAAGTATTACAGTCTCCCCACCCTGACAAGAGGGTGATGCAGATTTCATTTCCGGAAATGACTGCGGACTACAATGCGACTACCGTGTGGGTCTGGATCACATTTACTGACCCCGAGTTTCAGCTTAATCTTGTGGAGTTTGCCCCATCTTCAGATTTGAAGGCCAATACTTGTTTTATAGTACCGGCGGATCTACGTCCATCTAAAACAGATTAAATCCATGGGAAATATCGTGGACGGTAAACAGAGTAAGCTCTTGCGATTCACGTGGGCATCGAGCCATATGGGAGGAGGCAAACCATCACCAATGGATCACCGAGCTGGTGCAAACTTTGCGAAGGCAGTACTTTGGAGTTTTTGATACGCCTCCTTGAGTCTGCCCAATGGCCCTGGCTTCATCTTCAGCGGCGAGACTGGGCCCTCTGGCCATTCATTCCGTTAAATGATGTTGCCACAGATGCTGAAACCCTTGCCCGCGAGGCAGACAGTAACAGCACTGCCGGCGTAATCGCTGTGGCCAACTTACAAGCCGTGTACCTATCGGCCGATATTATCACGTCGGTCAGAGGAACTCTCGAAGCAAACACTTTCTGCTTCTATCAAAACTTCAGCAAAAAAGCAGAGGTGGCAACCCTTTTTTGGCACCTGTTTTCCAATGCCTCAAGCAGGACAACCGCACAACTGCTGCTTCACATTCCATTCCCGGCATTCGGTACGGCCTTAACCTCAGCAGCAGGTCGTGCATTTCTACTACGACCGTTATCATTTTTCTTTCTAGTGGCTGCCTCTAAAAATCTTGTACTCGCTTACCAAATTCATGCTCCTATATTTATAGCTGGAGCTGTTAATGTTGTCAGTGGTATAAATGCGTCAATAATAAAGCAGCCTGTGCACATTTGTTCTAGCTAATGCTAAATTATGGTCTTTTGTAAATACAGTACTCGTCCGCACCTGCTTACTTATTGCTTCTCCTCTTCTACATTTTACAACTTTTTTTCTTCCAACTTTGCTATAACTGCACTTAAGAAATGACCAAAGGATCCCAGAAGAAAGAATTCCTCAATCGCAAAGTTTGGACTAGACGGACCTTTTCTGAACATCGTCATTACATCTACATTCTGCTTCAATTGATCCATATTATTCAGCTAAACAATCACATCCCTAATCCATTTGCACAAAGTAGCCAATACCTCTCCAAATTTCTTCATCTGTTTATTGAGAGTAGTCATATTTGCTTGAAGATGTATACCTTAGGGTATATAATTCTTTAAATTAAATCTACCTTAGACACAAAAACACATATTTTGCCCCGTCCCCTAACTCTCGTTTCACTTGTAGCAGCTGGAAGCCGCCACTCCGAGCAAATTATCTTCCACAGATAATCAGCTCTGGGCACACACACCCTACTACTAACTCGCTTCTGAAAATTATGCTTGGTCGAGTAAGTATTTAAGAACCATATGACATTGAAACCTGTTTGGTACGTAACAGCTAGTGGGGCGAGCTGACATTCTCTTGCACATAGTCAACAGGGCTGATGCGATTGTGTGTCAGATACTAGAAGATACGTGTGGATATATCAGGGTGTGGACTTTTTTCTCTAAAAAAAACAGAATGTAGCTGGCAAAATTTTCGGTCATTTTGTCACGTGGCAACGCGTGAGAGTAAATACCGAAAATAAGATTGGAACCAATCTCTGCGAGGTAAGTCTTGTTTTCCATTCATTAACCAAACACGTTTTATGCAACAAAAATTTCGAAACTTCTCTCATAGTAAAAACAACATATCAGGCCGCAAACGCCGATCAGATCAGATATATCGATGTGTGTTCTTTGTACCCTTGAGTAGCAAATATGTTCTATTTCCTACCGGTCACCCTGAAATGTTGACAGAACACATTGACGTCGAACACATTTGCCAGTACGAAGGTTTTGGTCAAATGTAAAGTTCTTCCACGGATCAACTTGCACCATCCCGTGTTTCCCTTATGTTATACGTCAGCTGGAGCATGTAATCAAAACCAAGAACGCGCCATGACAAGAACGTCGGTAGGTGTGGAATGGTTTCACTCTCTCGATTGTAGATAGCAATTGCTGAAACCTTGCAATAGTTGGCTCTTTCCTATCACCGAACAATACCAATAGGTCAACGACTTGAGTCACGGAATTTAATTTGTTCAGCCTACGTCAACGGGTTTCTCAAATTGAAACCAGAGGCAAGTTGTTATCCCTTCTGGTTTTATACTTCAGATGAAAAAGAAGAATTGAAGAAATAGTACTGATCTCTTGAAGGCATAGATTTGGAACACGTAAAACGGAACGAAGGAAGACGCGCGTTTGCTGAAGTTATGCTGAATGGTTTGTGGGGAAACCTCGCTCAGCGTCCTATTTTCCCCAAGACCAAATACTTGGTGGATCCAAGTCAATACTTTCAGCTCATCGACAATAAAGAAAACTCACGGACGTGATGATTTTATCTTACTAAATTATGAAGAGGTCATAGATTGTTCCACAAGACGACTTTGGCCATGTCATCACTGCTGCTTACACGACAGTCGATTCCTGTTTAAAATTGTACTAGGTGTTCAATGTACAGTGATCGTTCGAGATATTCTATCATCCTCACATCAAAGACGAACGTTTTGGACCGTGGACCCACAACCATCCCGAAGAAACTATTTTGAATTTTGCCAGTGGCGGACGTAAATATTACGGCTATCAGTACCTAGATAAGAAACTTCATACAAAATGAAAACCAAACGGAATGTCACTGAACTATCGTTCGAGTCATATGGTAAACTTTAACGTAGTTAAAAGAAGCCTTAAAGTTAGATCAAGGGGTCAAGATCAAGACTTTCGTTTCAAAACGTACGACTCAGACAAGATTGTACGTTTGCCTGATCACCAAATCGTCAGTCAACCCTTGAAGTAAGTGCATTAGATTGTCTGCAAGAAACGAGTGCAACTTCTCGATCACAACATGGTATCTTCTCCCCCCCCCCTTCTGTATTAGAGGAGAGAATTTTAAGGAAGAAAGATCATTTTGAGGAAACACATCCACGTAGAAAGATGAAATATGAATTCGGCACAGAAACAATATGAGGTATCCATCTGCCAAGAGCTGGATGAAGACAAATATGATACCGTGCCCTGCAACGAGAGTGACACTGTGCTTTGCGCCAAAATTGATCGAGCATGACCATGCTCTACTCTCGAAATTGATGCCGCGCGTTTATAGATGACATCTATGCACTCACACGTCATTATTTACACGAGTAACTCATCAAACATCTCGAATAAAAGAAGAATACATGATTTGTGTGGCTTTCCCTGGCTATTTTAATTTCGCCAATCAATTTCACAAGTTCAAAAAGAAAAATGGCGACAATAGCTGGATGGACTCACTTCCAAATATTGAGCGAGAGCAGGCTTTGTCTATTTAGTTCCAGGAGACCCAAGTACAGTGTTTCAGTTGTGGTGTGAAACTGCTCGAATGGGAGTATAACGATACAGCTTACCTTGAACATGGCAGATGGTCTCTGGTCTGTCACTACCTTCCCTAGGTTGGTCCAGATTATAATCCCCAAGGATATTTTAGAAGAGGAGAGTATACGTAGTTTAACTTCGGAACTGGGAGAACGCATGTACAGAGACTTTTTACAGACTGAAGTGAAACCAAAGAACAGCTGCATCCTCAACGACATCGACGTTTTAACCATTGGTATCTGATTACTTTGAAAATGTTCAAATGGTCAGACATTGATTAACTAACCACAGGTTGTAAGACTATGAATGCCACGCCTTCAACATACAGTGTTGCAGCGATAGACAGAATACTTTTGGAGGAAATCCATGATAAGGCTCACAACTTACAGAATTACAAAGTACTTTTAAAATAAGAATTGCTTTAAGACGAGATGACGTGTCGTGAGTGAGTTAATGACTGAATATTTTGGATATGGTTTACATGCGGACTCTATTTGGCACACTTATGATTTTTACATAAAAAAATACATTCATGTGAATTGCTGGTTTAGAAGACCTCATTCAGAGTCTACCATTGGAACTGGGAGAACGTATATACAACTACTTTGTACAAATTCAAGTGACAAGCAAACAAAAAAAACGTATTAATTTTAACGCTATTGCTATTTCATTAGCATAACAAAACTGCTTCTCACAAACAAAAAAAAAACCGACACAAAACTTTATGAACATGATGTCACGACTTCTGTCAATATGTTTCTTTCGCACCTAGGACGACGTGTCGCGTGTGTTTTAGTGACTGAATTGCTTGAATTTCGTTACCGGCTGATTCCCTTTGGCAATTGTATGACCATTCCATGTAAAAACATGACCACCATAACTTCGTCTGTTCAAGAAAAACTCATTCTGTTAAAAGTGCTGCGATTAGTGAAGAATGCTACCTCTCTATTCCTGTGTAAAGAAGAGATTCGTCGCACTTTATCTACCCTTCATATTTACCAAGACGTGTGTGTAGCTAATTTGATACACCAACCGATTTACCATTGGAAATAGTATAAGACTGCAGAAGTCTTGGATTGGACGCTTCGATACAAGAGGTCGCTGACTATCCCAAAGATGTGTGTGACTGACTTCCACATACACAAAAAGAAATAAAATGAAGTTTTTGAAATGTTGATATTTTCTGTAGCATGAAAAAGGCAAAAATTTAAACATGTTTAATTTTTTCTGTATAAAGTGGCTTGTGTTCTTTGTGGTCGTCTCAGAAGTTTTAAAACAACACTCTACACTTATGGCTGCATCCTCCGTAGTCAAAGCTGGGATGCACTGTATCTTTGCCATCCCTTTAACATGTTGATTGATGGACCAAGTAGTTCAGGTGGTACAGGCAAAATTCAACTTGTCCCATGTTTGATGCAACACAAATCAATTCTGTTCGATAGTCCTCCACAACGTTTCGTGTGGTGTTACAAAGAATGGCAATCGGCTAACACGTGCCTGAAAGAGAATCGATTTTGTTTGTAGAAGCCAGTCTAAAAAGTGTTGCTTTGACAGCACGTAAATTACTACAAAGGAATTATTCACATTCCTCATCCAACACAAAGTTTTTTTTAAAAAAAAAGGATAAAGTAGCTTTGACACAATTGGTCGCTCGAAGAATCGATAACCAAACGAAAAACACATTGTCTTGACAACAACGGGTTGAAGTGGAATTTTACAATGAGTGTCCGCTTCTACGATAGAATCCACACACACACACACACAAAAAAATTTAAGAAAAAAAAATCCAAGAAAAAGACGAATAAGAAGATGAGAGTAGAGTGAGTTCAATACCAAATCTTCCTCTCCCAAGAAGAAAACCAGCAAGAAAAAGATCACTATGCCTTCAAGAAAGAGAGGTAAGTGCACTTATCACGAAAACACCAAAATCTGCTACCGTCGAATCCTCTTCTCCGCCATTATTGGTGATGCCAGCTAAATCTGCTTTAAGTCAAGTGTTTCCCAATCTGATGAAGAAATGGAAACCCATCTCTAAAGTGACTCCATGTAATCCCACGTTACACAGGCCAATCGACGCCAATTTTCAACAAAGTCTAATGAAAGAAGCAGGAATCGATCATCAATGGCAAGCCGATTCAACAGATGTCTCCCATTTAACTTTGTACAATGGAGGTTACAAATATGTTTGGGGGGTCATTGATGTGTTCTCAATATAGGCTTGGCTGGTTCCTTTGACATCCAAACCGAGTTCAGAGTTAGTGAGGGCTTTAAAAATTGTCAAGAAAGAAAGTAGTCAACACCCTCTGCGATGGCAAATGGACAAAGGTACTTAATTTCTCAAGTAAGCCTTTCAAAAAGAATTTTAAAAAGACACATTTATTTTTTCACCATTGAACATACTGAAATCAAAGCCTGTGTCGTGGAACGTTTCCAAAGAACATTGAAAGAACGTATGTGGAAAAACATTAACATACTCTCAGATACATCGACATGTTTCGTGCGACAGGACATGAGCGTGGACATGGCCCGCCAGTCTATCAATTGGAAGATATGAACAGAGAAGTGTTATAAAGAACTTTTACTGAGTCACCCAAAAAGACGACGTGTACGATATCGAAAGCGTTCTTGATCAAATAATACGCAAAGTGGGAAATCGTCATATCGAAGAAGTGAAAGTCGGTTGGAAAAGATATGCACCCAGTTTCGATACTTGGATTGAACCTGCAGAAGCGATTTACTATAAAAGGAAGTAGAAGTCAAAACCATGCCGTTAACGACTGAACTTCCTTCTCCGGGTTCACCCGTGCAAGAAAACAAAAAATAACAACAGTGGGTGTGCTGTGGAGAACGGTAGACACACTAACATTAGCAACAATCCCTACAGTCAAAGCAACCTGTTGGAAAAATTGGAAAATCATTCTCCTTTGACATCGAACTATGAATAATCAATTTTATCTTACATTACGAAGTGACAGTACTACGGATGTGTTTCCCAACAACACATTATGTCGTTTCACTGCAAACTTACTTCAAACGATACAAATGGATCATCAAGTTCATTAGGCAGTGGTTTTGGTAGAAATTATTCATCCCTCTCACGTCCTGAAGGAATAAATACAAAACCACTCAGACAAAAATTATCCTGACTTTACGAAACATACGAAACCCAGCGCCAGCCAATCCCTAAACGAATATCTATGACATGAGAATTCCTGCAGGATATTATATTAATGTTCAACATCTAGTCAATATGATTTCAACTATTTTCGACGATCAGTTTTGTAAAGAACTCGACAAACAGACAGACGTGTACTTATCGACTACCATTCACCTTCTCATCGTCTCTAATTGGATTGTCCCGACAGCAAAACGCTATAAATCACATTTTGTCCTATATTATTTGCTATTCTAGGTGGAAACACAACCCTCACTCTAACATAAAACATCAACAACAGCAACAACCGATTCTTCAAGTATTTGTCGATACACTATCGAATTGAACAAAGGACTAAATTGGATGTTTATGTACTCCGATGTGGAGGGAAACGCAGCGGGTCCGTTGTTGAGAGTCATTCCTTCCAAAGTAGATTCTGCAATAGCTTCTTACGATGAATGAAGAAACACATACCATGATCACCAAGAAGTTGTGTATCCATATTATCTTCCTGTCAGTAAATTGTATTTTGACAGTGAGAATATTGGTATAAAAGGAGATCTTGGAAAAAGTTTTATATTCTGGAAACCAAAAGTCACAGTGAAACTAGATTTTCGAAAACAATTCTCATCTGAATTGTAACTGATGTATCTTGTGTACCGAGGAGTAGTTCGAAAACAAGGACATGTTTTTTTAGATATGTTGACATCGGTCTTTTGTACTGTGATACCCGTCTTGAAACCTATGGTGACTCGAGGAGAGCATCCTTTCAAAGACGCAAGGAAAATAATGTATCCAAAATGTGTTCATCAACAATATTCCAACCAAGCGTTACTTAAAGCTCTTGATTCAGGCACACAAAAACCATTCAGATCTCACAGACACTACTAGAAAAAGAATAAAAAGAGAAGAATCGTCAGAGATTTTGATATTTTTGAATGCTAAAACATATATGATGCACCGTGATTCCTGCCTGCGAATCTTCCAAGATAGAACTTGATATGTTTGCCATACCCTCGATGATGATGAAGATGCAAGACTCGCAGTGAATAGAACTCCATCCCGTGTCGTCTCTAACAGCCACAGCTCCCATCGAGTTTGAAATCAGTGGGTAAATTGAACATCGATCTGAATAACAATTACTTATACCTGAGAGTGAAAGTCATCAAAACCAACAAAACCAATCAAATTGCTGATGCTAGAGTGACACCAGTCAGCTGTTTCTCATGCATTCGTTGTACAGCAAAGTAGGTTAGTACCTGAACAACAGACTCTATGTACGACGTGTTGAAGTCCTACTAAAAGTTGGATATAACATCAGTCAAGCTCTGACTAGAACTACGGCCAAATACCCCATTCCACGAGTGGAAGTCAGAACCTTCATCATTGCCTCTTGACTACGTTCCAAGATTGACAATCATGTCTTCTAGGGTCAACTCCCTAAATGTGTGTTTGTTGACATGGTCGGTAGTGCTGCCCTCAACGGAACTATTGATCAAACTCCTTTTAAGTTTCAACACTAAGATCTAAGTGACCTGAGACGGCCAGATGGCGTGTACCGGACCTTTTGAACCAAACGTTGCCAAGAAAAAATTGCTTGAGATAGATGTTACTTGACTCTGTTTGAAGCGACAGGGCAGTAAGGAGGGAACAGTACCCATGGCATTTCGTGCGACAATTATGCAAGTGGGTATTATTTGTGGGGATTTTTTTTCTTCACTCCATAATAAGGCAGTAACAAGGGACATTTTCACACTGTAAAATCAGACCAAATCCGTGTCGAACTTCACTTTGCAGTCTCCCTCGAGAACATAATGAACGTCATCTTGTATGCAGAGTCGATACTACCCGTGAAATCAATAGTCTGAGAGAAGTAATCCTAAACTAATAAAAAATAAGGAACATGAAACCGTGGACATATATGAGAATGATATGTTCCATCCAGAGCAGGAACTACAGCTGTCACAACATCCTTTACAAAGGAAATTAGTGGTGAAGCGAAAGAGAAAAGTAGAAACAGTAATGATATCATAATATCTAGAACAAGAACAACACTTAGTCTTCTTTGTCGTTCACCACTTGCTTAAAGAATTACCCTTCTTACCAGAGATCATTGTTATGGTTGTCAAATCGATCATTCTAGTCCAAACAACACGACCAATATTAAATGACGAGTCAAGAAGTGAAGTTAGAAAATTATCTGGAAGAAGCATAGAGTCTCATCTTGGAAGAGAAAATCTTGAAAGAGTGGTATAAGGACTTGAGTGACCATTCGACCTGGCCATTTACTCTCTTGGAGACAACACCCTTGCAGCAGAGTACTGACCCTTCCCGTTCTTCGACTTATTTCACAGACCTTTGTAAAGAAAAATAAAGCGTGAAATCATTGTTTATCATTACCTGTGAGAAAAAGAAAATGAATACCTAGGAATGTCATTACCTCCTGACCCAGTTCGTATACAGCTCTCTGGAATCCAGTAGTGTGTGATAAACATGAGCATCCTCATCAAAAACTTAAAGATGTTAGAGCGTATGTCATCAACAGGGACGACAGACATCGACCTGGAACCCATAGGGTGGCAGTCTACTATCCCAACGAACACAGCGTGAAATATTTTGATTCCTTTAGATTATCTCCTATAGAAGACGATATCACAGACATTATGAGAAGAAATGTCTGTATACACTGCATTCAATAACGTGCCATTACAAGGCTTAGATTCTATGGTGTGTAGACAATATTGTGTGTATTTACTTCATCAGCAAAGTCTTGGATTCCCATTATAACATGTACTGACTTGTTTTGGACGTGATTTCTGTAGAAAGAATGAAAACATATAAATGCGGTTTAGTGATCATTATGGATATCTGGTTTTTTTATAACTCAGAAACGCATGGTTCATAGATGGCAAAATAACACCATCCTTGACTATTGGATGTCAAGTCTTACTTCCAACGTAGTGAACCTTGTAAATACGTTCATTTTTATCATTTTTGGCATCTGTCTTTGTCAGTTTAAAATGTTGAATACGAAGAGTAGGGACTGCCCTAATCTAACTCTTCATTTATTGGTTGCACTGAGTTAACGGGGTTTATTAAAAAATGTTGATGTTGATGTTGAAACAAAAAGTGTTAGCTCTTTTGTGATGTTTTAAAATTCCTTTGACATGCTCTTTCATTTTCACTCTGTCGATCTTTTCTTTGAATTTGTAAAATAGGGTATGTTTTCTTTCACGTTCGTGTACTGCATCTGATGGATGTTTTCCTTCAGGTTCGCGTCTCTAGCATATAAACCAGTCTTGCCATCCATCGTCAATTTTCCAAAAATGAGTGAACATTGTAAAATGGTAAACTGTGTGAAGCTATGGCATTGTTGGAGAGACTACACACCTCTTGGACCAGAATAAGGACTACTACCCTAATTCCTCATTCTAGGCATTTGGAGAGAGAGAGAGAGAGAGAGAGAGAGAGAGAGAGAGAGAGAGAGAGAGAGAGAGAGAGAGAGAGAGAGAGAGAGAGAGAGAGATGGGCTTATTTAGATCAGCTAAGGGGCTCAGGGGCTCATCAGGGAATCATTAGAGACGAGGGAGCGGGAGCGCCAGAAAATGGAGAGGGAGCAACAACGTCTCTGTCAACGGTGGATAAACGTTCAACAAAGGATTTATCAGGAGGAAGACCAAGTCAAAGAATCAATATAGCGACAGTTACAACAGGAACAAGAATATTGGGACATGAAGGTGGAAGTGTAGCAGCGGCAATAATAACTGCCAGATCAGCCAGGAGAACTTGGAAATCGAGGAAAATGCTCCCAAATGTACCCTCACTTTGTCCATATATCCTTGGAGACATTCTCGTTAGGTAAGTCTATGTGCGGCTTGTAGAGCCAGGTCCGCGAGACGGAGCCACTAATAGCAAGTGTGGCAAAACAAACAGCCTTTCTCAGGGCGACCCAGATCTCTCAGAAACAAAGATACTATTCAATCACTGGCAATATTTGTTTTTGTTTTTTGTGTGTATGCCTTTATCTTTTGTCTATTGTTTTCTCTTCAACACAAAACTTAACTCCCCTATCCAATTTTCTGTCCTTTTCATGTGTGATAGCATATACGTATGATGGCATGATTGTGTATGCATGAGTACTCCTACTCTTTTTCTCCTACTTTAAATGAATAGAAGGTAATAATTTTTATTATGAAACTTACATTGCGAGTTGTAAAAATAGATAGGGAAATGTATATCAAATATCTGATTGTAGACAATAATAAGTAATAAAACTTTGTGAAGTTCTTACGAGTCAATTTAGACCATCAATGTATTTATGTACTCCTCATTTAGTTTTTATTTTTCAACTTTTCAAAGTATGAACACATTTATACATTCTGTTTGTATTGAAGAATATATGTTTCGTTATGTTTGAAAAACTTATTTATGTTAGTTAAATATCTGTTCTCGCAAATGGTTGCATAAATGGAGACCTACCATATCTTGTTATATGTTTCCAGGTGTCACCTGTGATATGTCTCATGTATATGGGTTGGAATCAATGAAATAACTGTGTCTAAAACAATACTTTCAACGAAATAGCTTCCTTTCCCTGATTATGCCATAAAACGTGATTCGTAAATAGGATAAAAAATACATTTATAGTTAATGATAAATAAAATATAAAAATAAAGTTATGGGGGTGTTAAGATCAAGTTTATTCCACTTTTATACTTCATTTTCCTATACAGATTCTTGTTAGCACAGTTACAGAAACTGTGGGATACAGAAAGGAGTTTAGATTTAATGAATGTTAGCAGAAGTATACAACATCTACTGACCTGGTTTGGCATATAAACCAGAGATATCTCCTTGAGACAATGTAGTGAGTTTTAATTTCGTATTAGAGAGTATGTCTTTAAAAGAAGAACATAAAGCGTGAAGAAAAACCTAACAGTTGCCCATGTAACTCGGATAGAATTAAATTTTCTATTCATGCTTATATTTTCATTTTTGTTCTCAGAAGTAATGGAGCTGTTCATTTCAGCCTTTGTTAGCACGATGCAACTGGTGAAAAGTACGACATAGATCCCGAACAGCCACTAGCACATTCTTTCATTTGAATAAGCAAATGATGGCCAGTAGGGGTTATTGGACATAATAGGATTCATATGAATCTAAAAAAAATATTATTACTAATTCGTTTAACGTTAGGTGTTTTAAATGAAAATTTAATTCCAGTTTCTACGCATAGTCTCGATCAATTTTGACTTTTAATCCCAAATTGTGCCCTGATGCATTGATACAGGCTACGATTGACACAACAGAGACACTTGCATCAGACATACTGACTCACTTGATCACAACAAAGACAAAGATAGACATATACATATACATACACGCATGTATTAACACAAATATGCAAATATAGACAAAATTTTAGATAACTATATATATATATATATATATATATATATATATATATATATATATATATATATATATATAATAAGTGTTCGTCTGTATCATTTTATAGGAGACATTAGATTCTTGTTTGAGGATGTTCATGCCCGCTTTGATATTTACGATGCCTCATGAAACAATTGCTATGGAAAAAGAGACTCTTCGTTTACGAACAGACTGATTCAGGTATGTTTGTAGTTTTGATATTTTAGTTTAAATTCTTTGATATGTATTTGCTTAGCTATTTAATATGGAGGTGTTACCTTGTTGAATGATCTTTCGCCTGAGTGTAAGTACTCCGGCAGGCAAATGTTACTCTACATAAAACTTCCATTAGGCAAATATTACACTGCATACAATTTCCTTCTGCAAGCAAATACTATAGTCTTTATTGAGTAACGTGGGCCACTGTCCCAAATTACATGATACATGTAACATTAGCAAATAATAAGCAAGTGAGCGAAATACAAAAATTATACGCATAAACAGATGATGAATTATATCCTTATTATTCATCAGAGTTTACATTACAAGATTTATTCTTGGATTTCCTTTCTATTTTTAAGCGCGTAGAATAAAATTTACGTTTTCTTCCTCAGAGCAAATAAAAATTTCTCCTCTGAAGGGTTTACAAAAAGAAATTTAGGTAAATGTAGTTTACGATACAATTCAAAAGATACATATTTACAAACAAAAAAGTTTTTTGCTTCAATATTTCAAAAAACAAAACAAAATAATAAATTATTGAGGTGATGTAATGTAGACTACTTGCCCAAAATACGTAATATGTGTAGCATAAAGAAATAGTAACAAACATGTGAGTGAAGGAGAGAGAAAAAAAGAAAGAAATATAATTTTTTTAAATTAATGAGCGATGCCATTATTATTCGTCATAGCATACAAACGTTGCACTGTATAAAACTTCCTCCTGCAGGCAAGTGTTACAGGGAATAAAACTTACATTAGACATGTGTAAAAGTGAATACAACTTCCAAGCCAAGTCCAGGTGTTAAATGTATGAGAAAAATGATTTTATGTACATGAGGAGTGAGATATAAATCTTTGCCAGAGAAAGATACTTTAAAGGATATCAATATCAACGTTCTGTAGAAGAGAAGTGACATACACGATACGCATTCATTAAAACAAGTGTTCATGAGCATGTAACAAGCAAACTTAAGAAGTCTCGATCTTCTTTTCATTGGGTCACTAATTGGATTCTCTTCATGATCAGGAAAAGGAGCGAAACTAATGCGTTTGGCACAACAACGAATAAACCTGTAAAAAAGACTCCACAGCAAATGGAAAGTTTCCCGGACTAAAGTAAAACAAGAAATATTCAAGATCCATGAACATATTTGAGTATTAATATAGGTGATTTGAAAGAATACGCCAAAACAATTTGGAAAAGTATCAATTGCCAGAAATAGACAATCAAGGAATCTAATTCCGGCTTTGTTCACACTGACAAACTAAAAGGAAGTAAACATATCATCAGCATTTTCATATTTACAAAATTTGAACAAATTCCATACAGGAAGCCTATAAGTATGATATTTTCGTTTGTACTTAAACATATTCGTGTGGACGAATTCTTTTGGCAGTGAACAACCAGCTTGTGAGTCAACCCGCCAAAATAATTAGTCCACATTAATATTTTTCAGTACAAATTCGAAACCCTTTTATTATGTACTTTAAACTAAATAGAGCATAAAAAGTATTGCAATTACAACCGTCGTTAAAATATAAACCGTTGTAAGTTTAAAATTTCATATTTTGACTCCATGTGAATGAATTTAAAAGACCCCGTTAATAATAAATTCTTAATGAATGAATCTCGTTCATTCTTATTTATGACGTAGCATAATTCAAGATAAAATTGCGTCGCATGTAAAGTTTTCAAGGGGGCGAAAATACTGGAGCTCTTTGCGTTTCGTCAATTAAGCATCTATTTTCTCTAACTAACCATGCATTACTGTCATTATGTTGAACACATTCGTTTGCTTTTCTAGTGGCGGATATCTACATACTACACAATATTTGAGACAAAAGATCTGAATTGGAAAATATGCAGTATGCAAGACCTATATTCTGGGCCACTTAACGTACACTTTCCGTTTTTTCCACTTTAAACCGGTTTTCAAAAATTGAAAAATCACATACGTTTTTATATGGATATCCGCACATTTTTATTTTTTTAAAAATAATTCCGAGGCCACTAGCCATCAAATTTTATAAAAATGTATAGGACACAAACTCTAAAAATATTTATGAAAAACATGTAATTGGACACTAAGAAAAAATATTTTATGAAAAAATCCTAAGCCACTAACCCCCAAAATTTTATTAAATATTCTGCATCACTTATCCTTTACTACTGGTTCTCAAAACTGTATGAAAAACTGTAGACAACTAAAACTCAAACACTTAAAAAAACCCATCGGGCCACCGTCACTCAAAATTGTTTAAAAGTATTCCACTAACCACTCACTACCTGTACGCTTTTAATTACCTGTATTATTTTAACCATCTATACTATCTGTACTATTTAAATTATCATCATAAGTTGAAAGACAAATCTTATTTATCGTATATATGGTAGGATCTAATTAAATTTATCTCGTAATGATTTATAGTTTGGTTAAATAAGCAATCTTGATTCATATCTAAGTTTAGATTCTTTTTAACAATAGACTTCCTAATATTCCTGGATACCTTTTTCTTCCGTGTCAGTTCTAAAAGCATATAGCTTACTTCCAAGACAATAGCAATTATTGAATTGGTACACCATTCATCTCACCTTTGAACAATGAAACAATTTACTTCTTAGCTAATTGTATTCCATATATATTGTCCTTATTGTAATTGCATGCATTATAAAACTGTATAATTTCTTTCATATCATTACAGAAGTTGTATATTTTAAGATTAATGCACAGAGAAGCTGTATCGGTCATTAAAAATTTCATTTTGTCACCATATTGTTTTTTTTTTTTTTTGTTGTTGTTGTAGTTAAAATAGTACAGAAGCAACTTACTTACTCAAAGCACTGTAAAGACACCATAACTTGGTTTAGCTAATTTTACTATCTTGTTTTTTAAACTAGCCAATACGATATATATTGATATTATTGTTTTCATTGCAAATGACATATCCTTTTGAAGTTTAACATATTTCTTTTCGTTAGTACATATTTTTGCATGCGTTCTTGTTCTTAAATTTTCCATCTGTTTTCCGAAGACAGAGTTATTCTTTAAGTAAAAAATGTATTTTTCAAAGTTATTGGTTTATTTTTGTCACAAAAATGTATTCATTTTTATGTATGATTCTAGCCATGCCTCTTGCTCGAATATAACTGCTCTATGTATCCTTTTTAGTTTTATTCCTAACTGAATATACAACTTCATATTATGAAAGTCAATAACATATCTTTCTTCACATTTTAACATGCACAGCAAATTAGCTACATAAGGTTTTGTTCCATTTTTTCTTCTATCAACTTCTCCTCACTAAGAATGAGTTTTTTTTTTGTGCTAAAGGTTTTTTAAAATAGTCGTACAAATGGGTTGGTACTTTGAAATCTACCTCTAAAATTATTATCACTCCAAGACATTAAATGTTCTTGATTCGTTTTAAAAGTTATTTGTTTGCCACTTAAATTTCTAATGGGCAATGGTTAACATATGGCCCAGCCATACATATTGTTATATCTTGAAATATTGTATTCTAAATAATCTAAATTAAATCCCGATGTCACTTCGTTATGATACTCATTATTTGCTTTTGCATATATATTCGATATCATATTTATTCCTGATCTGATTCCAGATTTAATCATTAGGAAGATACGATGATCTGTTAACAATTCAAATTCTACCCTTACTTATTTTCAAACACATTTTGGAATTACTCGAAAATATCACATAACAATAAAGTATCTATCTTTCCTTAGTAGTTGTGAAGATCACAACTAGAATTTAACTTAAAATATTTCATTACATCTTTGATATAGTTTTAATCATCTTCATTAAGTCATGATCCGGTAACGTTTGAATAAATATTCTCGATTGGTGCTAATTCAGTTTCATTACATCTTTCGAATGAAACATGCATTTGTATGGATAAATATCTTTTCTCAAAAATGTTGGTTCCATTTATTCAAATTTTTAAATATTTCTGTAAATTTGTCATCGTTCATAGGTTTAGCAAGTTGCTCTAGTGATTGGTTCATAAACCGAACACTATCTCGAAAGGTTATTGTTAGTTTTACAAAGACTTCTTTGACTTTTCTCAATTTTTTCTTCTCTTTAAAATCTGTACTAAACAAAATATATGTTTATCATTATTTGGTATTATTGATACCTCTTGATCTGGGAATTTTACTAAGGTCCTGATGATAAAAAATGGAATCGTATCCCGACAAATTATGAATAAATAGTGGAATATGTTTTGGATATTTATCATTTAAATTACTCTGTTGATATGTACTTTTCAGTAAAGTGATCATAATCTCTTACTTTGTAGTTGGTGGTTTCCTCAACTTCGTCTATAATTAAGTAGGCTTTGCTGTCACGTTATTATTCTTCGCCGTCTTTATTAGTAATCTACTTTTCGGATAAGTGACATATATTGGTGGAATTATACTGCTTTTGTCTTTATTTGAAAATATAATTTCAGCTGCGTTTCTTAATCTTAGTACTTCATAAACTGTTTCTGCAATTGGTTTCAAATATTCACAAAAAAAATTAATTATGCAGTCTTGTAGCTTTTTGTAATAATTCTTTTTTTTAATAACCGTCCTTTTTAGCTGCATTCACAATTTGTTTATTCAAGCTAGAAGACGAATTAAAGAAGGCCAGATTTAGTTATTTTGTACCAAGCAAATTTTGTGCCATTTACATAGTACTAGCTTTTTCAATTACAAATTTTTTGAAAAAACTTTCGTCTCTTCCATTTACAAAATTTGTGTGAAATCTAAATTGTTCATGACAAATGATTGAACCTCTTTTAGAGTTTTTCTACATTAACATGTAACTATTGCTTGGTGGCATTGGCTGATCTTGTTATCACCTCCAGTATAATACCAGTAATATTTCGTTTTATTTGCACAATTTATACATTGTTTTTTGTTTAAATTTCGAACTTCCCCATTTATAAATATACCTAATTTCAAACACATATCACATTTAATTGGTTCAATTTTATCAATATGCATTTTTCATTGCACATATCACATTTCATTGATTCCATTTATATAATACACATTTTTGTTTACATATGAGTACTTAAATGTTTTTAATACTAACCTCAGTGCTGTAAATGAAATCAGGACCTACTTGGTATTAACGTACACAACTTAATTTTTACCATTCATTTTTTCATAATACATGTTCTCAACCTTGACTATGTCATCTTATTTGTCGTATAGAGATAACTCCTCCACGTAAAATGTTACCCCAAAATGCCCTCATTTTAATTCTACTAATTTTAATACTATAGAGTTTCCTAACATTTCTTGTCCGATTGTAAAAATAGCTTCCGTGAATTTATGAGGATAACTCTTACAAAAATATACACATTTTGAGATCCTAACTTTGGGTATTCAATAGGCATCAGCTGCAAGATAACCAGATAAGTTAATCCATACTTTTGACTTGTTGTTGGAGTACTGGCTTCAATTGGTGACATGTCTATAGATCTGTGATATCACCTATTATATCCATGAATAAAAAGTTGAGGTAATATATCTACCCATTTTCTGTTTTCATTTTCGGTGAAATGTTTTCACATTCTAGCTTGAAGAGTTTGATTAAACCTTTCAACTGCAGACGCTTTTTTGTCTGAGTAAATACAAAATATTCAATCTTTTATTTCTCCATTACTTCCTAGACCATTAGGTTACAAAAGTTCTATCCTTCATCGAAGTAAATTTTATGTTTGGTTTACTCGCAATAAATATTTCTACAAAAGCGTCGTTTTAAATTTACTATTTTATCAAATCCCTATTTTGAAAAGACATATCACTATGAAAATATAATCCTGGTGTTGCCTTTAATACTACCCAGATTAACTCATTTTGCCAACATAGCATATCCCACATTACTCTGTATATATTCATTGAATCATCATTATTAAATTTTAAAGTGTATTGATACCAATATTCAATGAGCGAAAACCATTAAAAATGTTTATTGGCTTGTATATAAAATAGTCATTTTCTGTGTAATATAGTTTTAGCTCGTTAAATTCATATGCAATATTAGCTTGTATGGCCCGAGTTACAAAATGAACTGTGCTACACTGAGTTGTTTGACAAAGGTAAGGCTATTTGTTAGTTTTTAAATCTGAAGTCCATGATTTGTTTATAAAATTGTTCATAACTATTATATTTACTGACTAACAATTTATATTTACAGACTTTGAAAATAATAAGATAGTGGTCATAAAAATGGTGTACACGTGATGAGGGGTATGCAGCTCTTTTTGAGACGCGCTTGGAGGTTTTAACATCGGTTTTGTTTTCTATGTATTTAAGTTAATGAAGATGAGGGATTTCATAGTTCTTAATACATTTAGTGGGGTAGTGTTTTTTTTTCTTCTTAGTCCTTGAAGTTTGATGACCAGTGGAGGATATTTGTCTTTATAATCTTAATCGGATAGTGTTTTCTTAATCGTTGACGTTTGATGACTAGTGGAGGATTTTATTTAGTAATCCTCGACGTTTTATGAGAGGTGGCCTGGATGTTTTGTATAAAATTCTGATTACCAGTGGCATATGTTTTATTTTCATAAAATGTTGCTGATTTAGTGGAGAATAGTCATAAAATTGTGATTGTTACTGGTCTACGGTTTGTCATACAATTGTGGGGTGGAAAAACCGGTTGGTGCAGAGTAGTTAAAGGTAAGTGGCTCTGGTTCTGGCGTCTTGTCCAATTGTATAGATAGTACAGACAGTTAAAAAAGAACAGTTAGCATAGATAGTTCAAATAGTACAGAGAGTGCATAGTTAGTGGTCTATGATTTTTCAATAACATTTTGAGTGTCGGTGGCTTTTGATTAGCTTTAAATTTGAGGGTTAGTTGTCTATGGTTTTCTTTATAAAATTTTGAATGACACTGGCTTAAATTCTTTCTCAAAATTTTAGGCGTTAGTGGCCTTAGTTTGTTCATAAAATTGTGGGGTGGACGAAACCAGTTAGTACAGAGTAGTAGGGGGTAATAGCCCAGGATTTTTAATAATATAGGGTTAGTGGCCTAGGATTTTTAAAAATAAAATTATAGGTTTAGTTACCATGGATGTATCATAAATTTTGAGGGTTATTGGCCTAGGAATCTTTCAAAAATAAAAATGTGCGAATGGCGAGTGTTTTTTTTTTATTTTTTATTTTTTTGAAAACCGGATTAAAGTGGATCAAACTTAATAGTACAGTTTAAGTGCCCAGAACATAGGTCTTTTGTTCTGTTCTACTAACAAATGTATAAATTAAATCTGCACTAAGGCAAACAGAAGTTAAGGACTCTTGCAAAGAAATATATCTTGTATTCACAAAATGTAAAGTTTCAATCATACGAAGCACTGCACGACCTATACTGGATTAAGGAAGATCGATCTGTGAACCATAGAAGCAGAAAACGTCATAAACATTCGTTACCTTCAATTAGGTTTACAATTTGATCCAAGATTAGGTATAGTTATTTTAGGATTATATAATTATCAATCCCAGACAGTGCATGTGAAGAGTGATCTCATTTTGATTTTTACGTCGGCTTTGCCTTCTATATCATAAAAATCCAATGACATCAATGTGACCACACATGATTTACGAACGTATTAACTTTTGGATTTTCCCCAATAATATGGTGAAATATGGCGATGCAGAATTTACAAATACCATATTCAGGTTTCAAGGCAATTTTATATGTACAAAGATGGAGTCTTCAATGAGAAAAACAAATTATTTTCTTCTTGTAACGAATCCCATCATCACCGGCAAAATATTTATATTAAGTCGTGGGAAGATGTATGTTAGTTGCCTCATAGTGATTTGACATCAATAACTCCACGTAACAAGAGTCAGTTTTCAACAATTTACAAAATCCATATTCATATTTCTTATTTGAAGTAAAATGTTTCATTTTTATATGCTTGCCATAAAGGTGTAGCGCATACTGGTATGACGTTGTCCGTCCGTCTGTTACATTTTTCGTTTCCGCAAAATAAATTACACCATGTACATATTCTAAATGTTGTGAATAGCTAGCACTTATCGTAATGAAGAAGCATATTGATCTTGGGATCAAAAGACCTAAGGTCAAGGTCACTGTGACTAAAAGAAGAAAAATGGTTTCTGCATAATAACATCTGTCATAGACGACGTAGTTTCACCAAAACTTGTGGAGGGCTTGCACTAATTTGGGGTAAAGAGGTCAAAGGTCAGTGTCATTGTAACTCACAGAAAAATGTGTCTTCAATAATAACTTGGGTACTAGAGTAATTTTCCGTGACAATACTTCGTCGATGGTTTAATCTTACGGGTTAAAAACAAACCGGTGGATTTTGGGGTTCAAAGGTTACAGGTGATGGTCAAAATCATGAAAATTCTAATCAGAAAATAATGGTTTCTGCTCAGTAAGTTTAGTTCAAAGTCATTAAGATCCGTTGGTAAATAATCTCCAAGGGTCAGCCGTGCCCTATTTGTGCCTATATAGAAGGCAGTAAGCCTTTAATTAAACTGAAAGCATTAGATATGTGATTATGTTTTATACTGTCATCGTTTAATAGTAGATGAAAGCTCTTTCGGCAGCTAAGAGAAAGGCACGTAGAAAGAGGAATTTCTCTTACAGATCGATTTAGAGTAAACCTAAAACGCTCATTTTTTGACGTGGTTACAATTATATGATCCGCTATGAGACGAATTGTATGTCTTAGAACAAAACGTGAAAAATATTATTGCATTGAGTCAATTTATTGAGAAATGACATCTTAGTACTACTCATTAAGCGAAGATTTAATTTTGCATTCTATTTAGTATTATATCGAGGAAATCGGATTAAAGAAAAATATAGAATTATAATTGCACTGAAACTTGCTAGAAAGAAAAAACGAAATTTATAATGGTCTGCAAAGGAAAACAAATTATGTTCTCAGCTCCTCACACCAAAAGACAGTGAGATATTAAAGGCGTCATCCATTTTATGATTTATATCCCTTAGAGTGATGTGTGCATATATATATATATATATATATATATATATATATATATATATATATATACATACATAGATACATATATATACACACATATATGGATGTGTGTATGTGTATCTATCTGTTAATTATTTGCAAAGCTCTATAAACAGATGACGTGAGTTAAGTTAGTTTAATGAATTCCATGAAAAACGAACGACTCCTGAGCCAGTGCTGGTAGTTTGATGTTTTACAGGAAGATTAATTTTCATGTCATCTGCCTCCAGTACAAAATCGTGTAAGGACTGATATAAAAAAAACCTTATCACGAAAACGCTCTTGAATCACTGAAAGTATTGATTTTCTTTCACGTATCAAGCATTCCCATGCCCCATTTAAATACCAAATTGTAGTAATCTCCTTCCGGGAGCAATTTCATTTCAAGTAGATCAGTCATTATTCATATTGATGATTCTAAATTTAAATCCTTTTTGTGATGATTTCCTTTTGCTCAAAGAATAAGTTACGAGACTTTGCATGTTTGAATCAGTGCACATAATGCGCTCAAAAGCTGCCTCTCAAAAACATTTGAATATTGTCAACAGTAGTTGGAATAAAGTGCTTTTTAGCGCACTCATTCTCCTATCCTTTTATTAAAAAAATATGTATATTTTCATACCAAAAGTTAGCCACCCTCCCATCCTCTAATTATTTGTGTCACAACAACACTAGGCCATGCATCCACCTATTCTTTCTCTACACTGATACTCGACCCACCACAAGATAATTAGTTTTCTTCAGAAAAACCCTAAGTCACCAAACTCTCTATCTGCCCAGTATTTCACAATAAACATAAGTCACCAATACTCAAATTTTTAACAAAAACACAAAGTCACCAACCTTTCTATCCACCAAAATTTTCACAAAAATCCTAGACCACAACTCCTAAATTTTTCACTAAAACACTGGGCTACTCACCGTCTTATCCGCCAATTTTTTTACAAAAGCACTAAGCCATCCATTATTCTATCCACCGAAAGGTTTACAAAAACACTAGGCCACCAACCCTCAATTATTTTTTGAAAGATAAAAAGTCTAATTTAAGTATAGCTTATTTTGCAGCCAATCCAAATGTCCGAAATACAAGGGTGGATTAGCTAATGCTTGCTTCCCCTCCCCCCGCACCCTTCATCAACATATTCCAGTAATTTGTACCAAACAACGCCAGCAATTACAAAATACAACATCTACAAGACAGCCAAAGAAACAACCAGACCCAAGACACAGGCACAGACTCAATAGCATGTAGGAACACATAACCAACATCTGCATGACAACTTAGATAATCACGCTTAGATAAATAAACTTAACAATTATAACTTCTTCTGTAAAACAAAAAACAAAAAACAAAAACACGAAGTTCCAGTTTGAGTTAAGAATTCAGTATTTTAAAAAGAACACAAAAAAGATAAACTAAACAACAACAACAACAAAACAACATCATAAGTTATCATTCAAAATCTAAACATTCTCTGTGTAAATCCATGAGAACCAGATTAAAGCGTTATCCCTCCTCAATCACTCGTGGGGCATTTAACGCATGTCATCCTCTACCACAGTCAGTAAGTTCAAACAAAATCATTATGTAAATAGACTTTATTACTTTATATTTAGTATTCATTTATATATAGTCATTAACATTCATCTTATCTTTTATTCACATAAAAATTATTCTAGCGGAGAGGTTTAATGGAACTCTTAAGACCAGAATGTAGAAGTATTTCACTGAAAATGAAACTAGAAAATAAGTAGATATATTACCTAACTTGATTGATGGATACAATAACTTATATCATAGATAGATAGATATGTCGGTAAAATAAATTAAAGCCAGTGAGCTTAAAAGTAGGTCTAAATTATCGAATAACTTATATGGTTATCAACAACTGATACTTATGGAACTCCTAAATATCAAATCTACAAAATATAAATCTAGTTTTTTTAAAGGTTATGTCCCTAATTTCACAGAAGAGATCTTTACAATCTGGCAATTAATTTTAGGAGACCCTATTGTATATGAATTGTAAAACTTTAAAGGAGGGAATATTGATGGAATATTTTACTAGGATGAGTTATCTCTATATGGCAAACAAGATGATGTTTTTGAGGTTGAGAAAAGCTTGAAAACTAAAAAAAAAATAATGGTAACAAATATGTGCTGTTAACATGGAGGGGATATAATGAGTCGTTTAATGGTTGGAAGCCAGAAGAAAATATTGTGCCACTGACTAAGAGTCCTAATTAAGACGCCTGATTTATAGTACTGACTTTCTAAAATAACATTGCAATATTCATATGTAAAAATTTGTATCATATAAATGGAATCAATTACATGTTGAAAAGAAAGCCTATTGATCATATGGAAGATCGAAATACACACTACAAACCATGTAAAAACTGTGCGAATATAATCAAATCTAACTGGCATTATAGTAGATGAAGTAATTAAATCAGAGAATGCACCAAAGAAATTACTTGTGAATGTGGCAAAACTGTAATAAGAGGCTCAGCCTTCAATCATTACAAAGTAGATTTCACACTAATTGTTTTTACTGGAAATAGTACTATATGTACGGGAAAAATGTTACACTCAGTTTTTAGTTGAAACAAATACTATAATAAATGGCACTACATTTCCTAGACATACAAATACTAAAATCTGAAAGAAGAAAATTATAGGCACCTTTAATTCGTCTTTAAACTAGAAGAGAAATTACAAGAATTATTAATCAAACTTAAAACAGAATTATTGCAACACAAAAAAGCTAGAAGGCTCGTTTAATATGCGCTTAAATAAATATAGATATGTACACGAAACAAAGGACTACCGGTATGTTAATGATATAATGAAACATTTAAATTGAAGTATTCTGACGATTTTATTATTTATTACATGAAGATATATACCTTATTGCATGTGCTATTTTCAGATTTGTACGCTTAAATAATTATAAACTAAATCCAGCACATTATTTTAATGCACTTGGACTAGGTCATGGTACTAGTTTGAAAATAAGTAAAGAAGAATTTAAATTACTCACAGATTATGATATGTTTTTGATGATTGAGAGGAGTAATCAGTATGAAACCCAACAGATATTCTGAAGCATATCATTAGTGTTATACTGACGTTAACGATGGATAAACCCTCAAGAAGAGTCTTGACTCCTGAATGATAGAGAATGATAGAGAATGTGATACAATAAGGTCATGATAATTCATCATGTACCAAAATTACAACAATATGTATGACTGGACCATGTGCCTATTTTCTAATAACCCACATCATAACAGGACGTGAGTCATCCGAATTGAAAAAAAAAGTCAAACTGTCAATATGACTGGCTTTGAACTCAAATTCGAGTCAACATTCTATTAACTAGTGAACATAACTTAAATTGCAACTCACCTTCATGGAATAGATTCAATACACAATAGATTCAATATGCATAACATATACTAACCCAATTGTTTAAAAGGTGAAGAAATTGATGGTTTTCTATGAGCCTGAATTACGACAAGCAAAATATAAGACCTTTAGAATTGAATTGAAAAAATATTAAAGCGTGATTATTAGAAGAAACAAACTTTTGCTAAATAGAAAGGGTATAGACCGCAATTGAATTCTTTGATACCCTTCCTAACGTAATTTGTGTAACCTATATGAAGCAAATTTTAAAATGTTTATTTATATGCAAATACTTTGATCATTTTGTTAGGATATTTGCAAAAACTGAGGGAGAAAACAGAATCAGTGCCACAATGTTTTAATAACAGAACAGTTCACTAATAAATTTGTATTTAGTTATGAGATTCATCCATCAAAAACAAATCTTATAGAACAGAAGGATATACATGATCTACTAAAAATAATATCAAGAACCAGGGCCACAATAGTACCAATTAGTTATTAAAATTCAATTTAAAAAACAAAATGATTATGAATAGAGACGCATATATTAATCTCAATGATCATAGTGTTGGATTATAGTGAGAATACTAATGCTTTGTTTTCAAGCTTGAAATAATTGATAAAAAAAACATTGTTGCTAGTTGCGAATTAGGTTCTAACTAGATTGTTTCAGGTATTTTATATTTAAATACAAAAATATATCGAAACATGCGCCATTTAGTGGAGCCTCATACATACTATTAGAGCCAAACACAAACAGCAACAACAAAAACAAACAAACAAACCAAAATAAAATAAAATCAACCATAAATGTAATAAATAAATAAAGTCATTCTTTTGAATGGATTATTTTATCCAACTTACATCCTCAAGAAAAAGA
Source organism: Margaritifera margaritifera (assembly GCA_029931535.1). Classification (NCBI taxonomy): domain Eukaryota; kingdom Metazoa; phylum Mollusca; class Bivalvia; order Unionida; family Margaritiferidae; genus Margaritifera; species Margaritifera margaritifera. Next base: position 660,216 of record JAQPZY010000986.1, read on the forward strand.
TCCGCAAAGAACAATTAACTCCAGCCAGTGGTTTGGTGAAGAACTAAAGTTTGATAAAATTGAATTTCCAGAAAAGATTAAGGATATTACAAATTTGAAATATAAACAATATTATTCAACCCTTGGAAATGAAAGCATATCCCATATTGATTATGCTTGTGGTAAACTGGTTTGGGATAAATTTGGACGCAAACAGCTAGGAGATTATCATGATTTATATTTAGAAACCTATGTATTAATTCTTGCAAATTTGTTCCAGCGATTAAGAAAAATTATGATCAAAGAATATAAGCAGGATCCCTGTTATTACATAACTTGTGCATCATTGTCATTTAATTGTTTATTGAAATATAATACAAAAGAGGTGTTTATGGTAGAAATAAAAATAAATTGGTAGAGTAAACAAACTAGTACCTAATCTAATTAATAAGACATATAAGTTCTGAATTATAGAATACTAAATATGTATATGCAGCTAGGACTAAAGCCACAAAAGTTTGCGGAATAATGAAATCGAAACAAAAACCATAGATGAATTAATATATGACTCATAATGCAAAATCTAATTAATATAAACTAATGAATAACGCCGGTTTTGGTAAGACAATGGAAAATGTAAGAAATAGAGTAGATGTGCAATTCTGCGAAACAGAAGAAACAACTAGAATAAGAAATTATTCCGCAAGCCTTCATTTGCAGCACGAAAAGTAGGCAACAAAGATGTTGTTAGTATAAATATGATAAAAACAACAATAATACTTAATAAATGATTTTATAATGACAGTGCTATACGTGATGCATCAAAATTTATCAAAGGGGCTCAAAAGATGTTGTATGATGTTTTAAATACGTATCCGGAGCATCTTGATAAATTAGAACAAGAACGATGTTTACTTGGTCATGCTTATGAGAAAAGACCTGAAAAAAAACATTATTTGATATCGTACAAGAAAAAAATCGGTGACGTTGGCTGCGCCGCGTTATACAGATAGCATCACGAGCGAATACTATAATGATGATGACAATGACGACGACGATGACGAAGACAACGACACCGAAACATTGAGCGAGTATTGTAGTAGTCTTGAAGATCACCAAGAAGAAATTAATTAGAGAAACGCTTATGGTATTATAATATAGGAAAAGTATTTTACGAAGATTTTGATGATGATGAGTTGCAAGAATTTATAAACCGCAATAAATTTATCAGACATAAAAAAAAATTGGCGGAAGCATGTTTATAAAAAAAGGAAATGGTAGGCACAAATGCACAAAGAGGCTATTGATAGAATAATTTCCAGAATGATGCACAAAACCCCAGCTGAAAAGAAAGCAGAAGAGGAAGATTATAAGCGACAGTCGCGAGAGCCATTATTCTAAGCGAACGTCACAATGTATGAAGTTTGTTTGCATGAGACTTTCATGCAAAGACGCAGAAAATGTGGGTCAATATATATCAAAAAGTGGTGGTCATTTACGAGTCGGTTTAGGATTAAAGGGTACTAAGGAGTATGCGGTGATTAGCCAAATACTGAATTCAAGAAAATTATATTCAAACACAAAAATGTATTTGCCGGTGATCCTCAGTATATGTGGCTTGGTGACCGATTTTGTTTAAAAACGGATGCCGAGAATTTCGAAATTACAATGACTAATGAAAAGCCGTTTACAGCGAATGGTCTTATAGTCAAATACTATCCATTGCGAGCACCTTTGCAACCATTTATCGGCGATGATGAGGATGACATACACCTGGATGACTGGCCATCAATCGAAAGCATTTTACAGCTATCGGTCGCACAATCAGACTATAAAGACCCAAATGATTATGAAGACACTGATGAGTATCTCTTTTTGAGAATACAATTTGGAAATATATAAGAAGTTCAATGGCATTAGGACGAAATCAATGCAAAGGTGTATGCCTTGGAAGACGTGAAATATGCGGTAGAACATGCCGTTACGAAGACTGTAAATCACATTTACTCGCGTTACGTCTTGGTCCGGGTGCTCGACCATGTCTTCGTTGTGGTATCGGAGAAAAGTCTCGTAATCATCTTTGCCGGCCATGCGGATCTATTTGCGAGTATTATCCTGCACGCCTTTAACGATGCGCCTGCGCAAAAGGAGCGGAACCTATTGTGGAAATACCCAACGTTATCACCCCTGACGACATTGATGAATACGAGACAGAAGTAAATGAAATAATAACCATGATTGAGGCAATTGCCGTTTCCTAGCCCGGTAAAGTAAAAATTCTTAAACAATTTATTCACGGAATTAACAATTAGACAAAGATTTTCTCTTATATAACAGTATGCCCACAGTGAATCAACTAAAAGAGCTCGCACGGACGCGTGAGATATGAATAACAAGTCGTATGCGAAAAGCTAACATATTTGCGCTATTAGGACCTGTAACTGAGCCACAACCGCAATCACAACAAGCTGTTACGGCAACAGCAACGGTACGACAACTGAGACAATTCGCGCGCGAGCGAAACATACCAATACCGAGAGGTGCAAGAAAAGCTAACATACTTTTGTTATTAGGTATTGTAGCCGAACCGCACCAGACCGTGAAACAGCTTCGTGAAACAGCAGTACGATTCAATATTGAACTTCCTCCACGAGTCAAGCGTGTGAAAATTGCAAATGTAATTGCGGATGGACAAAACCGTCGAGGTGTCGCCGCTGAGAAAGCCGAGCATGTTCACGAAGACAGCGGCTGTTATCGACGCTGAGGCCGTCGAGCATGCTTTGAGTTACACAAGGTAAGGAAAATTATGGAGACTACCGTGCGATTATTCCAAACACGTACGCGGCAAGCAAATACATGATACATCTTTTATCAAATATGCGCCTGGAAATCGTATCGACTTTACAACGCTCCAACACCCCTAGTATTAAACCAGATAGTGTTGTCCATGCGCATTTGATTATCCATCTTAATCGTATGTCATTAGGCAAGGATGGATTTAAAACCACAACCCCGTGGCTTCATGGTGCTCAACTTATAATCACGAACCACAAAGACGCCCCGGATATTAATAAAGCAATCGATGCAGGTACTGAAAAGATTCTCCACCCGTTGGAAATGTCCACCAGAACCGGTTCAGGATGGACTCTTGACACATGTACGGAAGTTCAAGTACATATGTCCCCAAACATGCCATTTCGTGGATCTAATTACATACCAACGTCGAAATATGTTCCGCCGCGGTCGGTGATAAATGTAAAAAACGACGACAATCGATGTTTTGAATGGCCGATCGTATCCGCGTTAAATCCCGTGAGCGATCACACAGATCAGACTCGAAAATACAAACAATACTTGGGTGAACTTAATTTTGCTAACATTGAATTTCCAGTGCAGGTTACCAAGGCCACGCTGAACAAGTTTGAAGAACTTAACCCCGGTATCGCAGTTAACGTGTTCGCTTAGGACAAAAGCTTTTGTCCGCTTGAATTATCCCCACATAATCCCAAAACACAAACAAACAAAAAAAGAAATTTGAATGGACGAACCAAGATTAATCTGCTGTTGATAGAAGGCATGGAAGGTTCAGAGTCGTTTTCACATTACTTATGGATAACGAATCTTTCCAGGTTGGTTAACCGACACAGCAAGCACCACGGTAAAAAGTTTCCATGCGAATGTTGCCCGCATTAATAAAGCACCAAAGATGGGCCTGACGAGTATGACTTTTACTGCAGTGGAATTAGTGGAAAACCTCGGCGTACGATTATGCCTGAACCCGGCAAGAACATTTTGAAATTCACCGCTGTGCAGCTAAAGATTAAAGTTCCATATGTGATTTACGCGGACTTTGAATTTAATGTTCCAGTGAACGATCCTGAGGTTAACGCAAATACAATACAAGTTGCGGAACAAATCCCATGCGGGTTTTGCTATTGTCTTCAGATGTGACGGAGCACATGAGCCACCAATATTGTATCGTGGTCAGAACCCGGTTGATGTGTTTCTTAAATAGCTCTAGATTACCAGGAAATGGATCCACGAACAGCTTGATTCGCCCGCTGACATGATCATGATCCGCGATGATATTGATGAGTTTATCGCGGTCATTCTTGCTGGATCCAGTTCCACTGATGCGAAAGTTCGCGATCAATGTCATATCACTGGCCCGTACCGAGGAGACGCACACAACGCATGTAATCTACAGTTGCAGATTTGCCCAAAGAAAATAAAAATTCCTGTGTTGTTTCATAACCTGCGCGGGTATGATAGCCACTTGATTATGCAGGCAATCGGACAGGATTCGGTGCGATAATAAGCGTCATCCCCAATAACATGGAAAAATACATGACGTTTCGGTGGGTCAGTTGCAGTTCATTGATTCGATGCAGTTTACGCCTCCATCATTAGAGAAACTAGTTATCTACCTTGCGATGGAAAACTTCAAAATCACCTGTCGATACGGTGTCATTGATGAACAAAGTTCAGTCACAGCTGACAAGTTAAAGTCAAGAACGTAAAAAGGAGTGTAACCATACGAGTACATGAGTGGATTATAAAAATTTGATGAAACTCGGTTACTTTTGGTCCGCATTCGAATGTAAAACAATCGGTGACTATCACGATTTGTATTTGCGCACCGATGTGTTGTTGCTCGCGGATGTCTTTGAGGCGTTTCGCGATACCGACATGAGAATATACAAGCTTGACCCCGCGCACTATTTTACGTCACCGGGAATGTTCTGGAATTCGTTGCTGTTGAAAACCAAGATCGAGTTACAACTGCTCACTGATATTAACCAGCATCTGTTTATCGACCATGGTATTCGGGGAGGGATTGCAATAGTCAGTCATCGTCGCGCTCGCGCGAACAATCCGCGAGTGGACGAATAAGATCCCGTTGTCCCAAACAGTTACATCATATATCTTGATGACTGGGCGATGATGCAGGCTTTGTGCAACAGCGACCACTGATACTTCTTTGCAGTCAACTTAGAGTACCCGAATGAGCTTCATCACGACCACAAGGACTACTCGCTGGCTAGGAAAGCGCTGTCTGTGCCCCGCGAATGCCTGTCCCCGTATCAGTGCGAGATCGTGGACGAATCAGGACGCAAATTTACCGAATGCACCAAATTTTTTCCAAGTCTTCGGGGAAAAACCAACTATGTAGCTTACGTACGAAGGCTGCAGTTGTATCTGCGATTGTGAATGCGTGTAAGTAAAATTCATCGGGTGCTTAGAGTTCGCCAACACGCTTGGATGGCTCCTTATATCCAGATGAATCGTGATCTGTGTACAAAGGCCAACAATTATTTTAAGAAAGAATTCTTCAAACTAAGGTACAATTCCGTGTCTGGGAAACCAATGGAAAATCTTCGAATACGAATCCGTGTTGACCTTGTCCGTAATACCGAATTGGATAAGCTTCGAAGGCTCATCGCGGAAGCGGCATTTGAATCCCGAAAGATTTTTGATGGTGGAATTGGTGCCGTACACAGTAAAAATTTAAAACTGAAGCTGACAAAAGCCTATTTATGTTGGCGCGTCCGTAATTGATCTATCAAAGCTGCTCATGTATGAGTTTTAATATGAAGAAAAAAAAAAAAAAAAAAAAAAAAAAAAACATTTTACTACAATCGTGTCAAGATGCACCTAAACAGACTCACTGCTGATGCATATAACCATCGATGATGTCTACGCGGATATCGCATCCGACACACTCGCGAACGAATTGGACAACAATGATTAGCCCAAGGGTCACCAGCAAAAAAGCGATACAAACAAAAATGTTGCGGGAAAATTCAAAGACGAGTGCGCGGGCGAATCTATTGAAGAATACGTGGGACTGCGCCCTAAAATGTACTCGATTGTGGTCGGATCCGAAAACAACAACAACAACAAAAAAAGGGGCAAAATGAGTTGCCGGGGTTACTGTGAAAAAGGATATCACACACGAGGTCCACCTGGAATGTCTTCGCGAGCGACGCGAATTCACACATACAGTCAACATGATCAGGAGTAAAAACATCGCGTGGGTGTACACCAATGCACTAAGGTTAGTTTGTCACCTCTGGACACCAAGCGATTGATATTCCCTAATGGAATTACCACTTATACGTTTGGACATCACGCGATTACAAATCCGCTTGCGACTGATGCGCTAGCGTAAAATAGATCTTGGTGGCAATTCTGTATTCGCGGGAATGACTTCCAATTCCTCTCACGCAAATGCTCGGCTTGGTAGACGAAGTCCATCGGCTTTGCCGATTGCTCATCCACAGGCGCCAAATAATAAAGTATTGGTTGCCTTGGAAAGTTAATCCGGGCCGAGATAGTAAATACATCGACGGACCATACCGGTTCAGTAGCACGATGTTGTCCACCTTCTAATTCCCCAGGTGCATACAGATATCGAACAAAGTTGTTTTCGAGTGATTCTAACGGTGGTGGATGTGAAATCATTTTGCGGTAACTGTAAGAGTTTTTCTTCGAATAGCATCAGCGGGTTTTAATCCAGTCGCGCGTGTGATTTCATTATTCACGGCTGTGATGACTAAACGAAGCCGTGTTACCCACTCGCGAGACTTCACTCCACGATTTATCATCAACAATTCCTGCACGTACTGATGTCCGAATAATCGATCCGCAAGTGTGCGGTTAAATCGTTCCACAATAGCTTGGTCATGATGTATATTAACACGACCAACATAAACCCCACACATGGTGTTTTGTCAACAACGCAGTGACGGCTTCAAGGATTTTGTTTACCTGGATCGACTTGTAATAACCGTGGCCATGTTACCAGTCTGAGTGCGTAAATTACGATTAAGTGCATCTGAGACACCAGCCGAATATTTAGACGTCAGCAACTCCGCTTACTTGTATCTGCTAGCGATATCTACGACGGTTAACGCGTATTTGTATACGTATTTGTATACGTGTCCGTGTACCCAATCATAAGGAAGAAATAAAAGATCAGCCTGGTGAACTTCGTTAGGTGTTTGGACATCAAACCAACAACTGGAAATCTTTCTTGGTGCAGGTAGGTAAATTTGCCACAGCGCATGGTTAGCTAACCATTTTCGAGCAACCCCATGAGTGAGCGCTGTCGCGTTTGCTAACGTTTCAACAGGGGCTTCACCTTTCCAATACCCGCGTGGACTGTAGTATATTTTCGATAATTTCCGGTTGTACGTGATTGCACCGTCGGCGGATGATCAACAGTGTTTTAATGTACTCAAAGATTTTGCGGGCTCGCTTTCGTCATCGTAGGGTGGTAAAGCTGGGACGATTTCATCGTTAACGGTTGAATTCTTTTCCACAATCAATGAAGCGCCGACGACTGATGCCCCTGATTCGTGTGAGAATAATCTTGTCGTGTACGACGATGCGATGCTTGAACACCAAATCAAACCCTCGCAAGTATTTTCCTGAAGCCGACATAAAAAAAGAGACTTCATTTATTTAACGCAACGATACTCACACGTCACTAAAGTAATATTGTGGCGTTGACGCACATGGTCTTGCAAACATTCATTGGACTCGTGGGTGGAACAGTTTTCTCACTATTGACTTGACTGGTTCTGAGGCGATTGAAACACTTCGTGTCGGGACGCTTAGCTCCTAACGTGAAATCAATGACACCTTGAAACGTGTCGTTGCAAACAGAACCCCGAGCGTTACCTCGATGATTACAATCTCGTCATCGGCACCGGAGTTCAATGTAACTTTCTCTACACCAATCACCGCAGGAGAATCACGCACACTCGAGATCGCATTGGCATCGTTGCGACTTTATTACAGTTGGCCCAATATCCGATCACATCCGTTTGGGGGTCTTGACGCGAATAACTCGTTTGTGTTTTCCTCAGACAGTGGGGCCACCTGGAATAATTTTGAACTTCCCGCGGGGGCGTACGACATGGAATCGATGAATGAAGAGATTCGACGGAGAATCACATTGGTGACCAACAAAGACTCTAAAATTTCAATACGTGAACAGGAGCCCCCACTCAGCTGTGTCATCGCGATCGAATCTCCACCGTACGCGGTTGATATCGCACGGTCGTCAGTAAGAACAATTTTAGGCTGGTCCGAAGATATTCCTGCGGACAAACGCTTTTTACTCATGGAATACCATATCGCACCTGACATTGTCAATATTACCTCAACGATTCCAATCAATTTAACCTTTGATGTCATCAATGGCAGTTACGAATATAGAGCTGGGACGACAAAGTCATTAGCGGGAGGCAGGGTTACATACTGTTTGGGTTTACCCCAACTGTGGAATCGGGTAATTTGATATCAAATATTCCCGTGTCACCTGTGTATCTTCCATGTTATAATCCCTGGTTGACACATATTCGTTTTACCCTTGTGTACCAGGACGGGAAACGTGTTGGACCTGTGCGGTGAGACCTTAACAATACAACTGTACATTAGTGATCGACCTTAAATTTAAATATAATGACAGGCGTACGTGGATGTGTGATACCAGTGCGAGTTGTAAACGTTAGAAAACTCGTTAACGCGATATATTACGAAACTGGTCTTGGCGATGTGCTAGTGCTAGCAGCATTGACCTCGCGCGTTGCACCAATTGCTAAGCAAGTTGCAATGCGAGTCGTTGATAGCATCAGAAACGTTGCTGCGGATCCGTTAAAAAGTCTGGGATCGCAGGCGTTTCAATCGTTTCAAGATCGATTACGACGATTGGTTACTCGGGAAAATTGCGGGTAGAACCAAATTCAATTACACTTCCATCGACAGAAACAATGCCAGCCGCAGTTAGTAAAATCATCAATGAAGCTGTTCAACAACGTGTCACTGAATCAGCGATTGCAAATCTGGCAAAGGGAAGCGGATTACAGTTGTGGACGGGACGACAAAGCCATCGCGCAAAAAGGTATTAGACGAAACCAATAATGTATAAGTAAACACGATGGCAAAATTGAAAGATACATACGATCCCGCGTTTGATATGGACGCACCTGTGTTGGTAGATCGCAGCACCAAAGATTTTCAGTATTATTCGTGCCCTGCTAGGGTCCCTAATGAACACCAAGTAGAATTGCAAGTGCATGACACGTTTAGGTTTTTTCTTCGTGTGAGGCTTTCTTGGAAATTAAGGGAAAAATTAATCAGACCGACAATGCTCATTATCCTGCTAATACTCGGGTTGGATTTGACAACAACGGCATCATGGCTTTGTTCAACAGCGCACGTTATTCCATCGACGAACGAAACGCTGACATTATAACGACGATTCTCGGACTCGCCAGATGCAGCAGCGATTACCCGAGGTCTGCTGGCCCGTCTATGATGTTTCACAAAGACGCAAACAACCATGCAGATCATCGACAGTTTATTATACGACAACCTGTAAGCCGTACAGATCCCCCCATTGCTGTAGCTGCTGTAGAAAATTTAACGTTTTCTAATGACACTTTCAACATTGGATTTGCACGGTGTTGAGGGCAACTTCACTGAGGCTCAGTGAGGTTTTCGTGTGTTATTCCTCTCAGTCACATATCTGGGTTTTGCAGAGATGTCCGCAAGGTTATTTTCAGAGCCGAACACACAGTCATGTTAAACCGTAAGAACAACGCCAACAATGCAATTTGGCGTGATTTAGGTGCCGCTGAAGGTAAAGTAGTGTTGTCAACATTCACATTGTGGATACCTGCGCAAATCCCTGCACTGGCTGTAGAAGACCGTTTGTTGTCGTTTCTGCAGTCTGGAGACGCTTCAACTCTGTTGTTTCTCGCGCACACCACAGACATGCGCCCAAGAAGTGATATTTAGGGACAGTTTACATGACAAATATGTACCCAACCAGGCCTTAGCGCGCCAAAACATGTTTGTGGCGTTTCAAATATGGATAGAGACAATAAGCAACACCAGAGCGCTATGATATTTGACAAACTAGGAGTGTTTGAGTTTTCTTTGCGGTTAAACGGTCGTCAGACACCTTCCAAAGAAATTTTGCTTAAATTTACAGATAATCATGTCGCACGCGCATACCACAAGCTGTGGTCGTATGTGGAGCGACATCAAAACATTGAGAACTCGCAGAACGCCACGCCGTAGACCAATCTTGATTTACTCGCGACGGTAAAACCAGTCAAGCATTTTCGAGGTGTCTTTATGCGAGATGAACTTGCATCGACGATTCCCCGCACAAGGGAAACCGCGAAGTTGTTGATTATTTTAACCCGAGGTGGCGGACCTGGACGATAACCTCATCTACCACTGTTTTATTCAACGTTGGCTTTGCCAACTCGGCTGGACCAGCCAGTATGCGGTCATCTTTTTGTAGAAGCCCGACCCCGCAGGCACTTGTTGATTTACATTAAAGTACAATTTACAATATACAAAATGCCTATAAACGTTTACCGCCCGACGACGTGGCGCCGATGTGGATCTGAGCAAGTTTGCCACCAAAGCGGATTTGACTGAGTTTACCAGCCGGGTTGTAGTTGATGTCGACCCGGAAGAGGTTGTAATTTTCCAAGTCCAAACTGGAAAACTTAAAAGGTCTATCAGCGACTTTGTACTGTGGCTGTGAGGCGCTGTCGTGAAACACTTTGCTGAAATCACTGAAAACGGGGCAATTAGCGTCTCTGGCGTGTCGGTTGCATCTATCAAGGACTATATTGATGATACTGCTGCTACAACGAAACAATACATGTATGAACATATCGCAGGCGTGCCTTCAACACCACGTGTAGTAGCTTTATTTATAAAATATATAGGACTGTTAACCAACGAAGGAGAGACAAAATTTGAAGGCATAATATATGGTCAAATTGTTTTTCTTGATGTGGATGGCTTTGATAAACCTAAACCACACATCCTAACTGCGCGCGAGTCCGGATCTTATGTATGTATCGTATCCGGTTATTATAGTGGGTGGGGTCAAATAACAACATTGAAAAATAATCAGCCTGGTGAACGAGTAGTAACACGTAACGAACCCGACACCGGTCTTTCAAATTCTTTCATATATACGACAACAGTATCGTTGGTGCTAGAGATGCAATTCAGTTGGAAGCATTTCACATCTTTCCATTCGGGTGCTTAACCGTCTTTGGTGTTTCTGTTTAAAATTTACAATTACATATAAGTGATGGATTGCGGAATTTACCGACGGGGTGTTGGATCAGCTGACCAGGAATGCTAACATCGGTAGAGATTTTGTTCCACTTGTCGATGAATATCTGCTTCAAAACGGTGTTACCAGACTCTCGTTTACACTGAAATATAATCTTGTTAAGCGTCAAATAGAAATCGACAGTTGGGACCACCCTGGTGTGGACATACCAACTCGAAACCAACTTGGGATCGTTGCACTGGCACGTGAAAATGCCAGATCGCTGACTGCACCACCGGATGTGAAAACATCCGGGGGTTGTTTCTATAACGGTGAAGTAATATTCACCGCTGATTCCACCCCGATTAAATTCCCCAACGAACATGTTAAACCGACATTAACTCAACTGAGAAGAGAAAAATCTCGACTGTTATTCAACAAGGACGCACTTGTCCGTGTAACAGCTCTTGGACAAAAACGATCATTTGAGTTACAAAGCAAAGGTGTACTCGGTGTGTTTCTATATGAATGTAGTGCAAAACCTCAGAAATGCATAATCGCTGGAGATTGTAAATATTCCTCTGGAAGATATTTTCTTTGATTGTATAACGATTGTACAAGCAAAGAAAAATGCCTGGTTGGAAGTGCGTGCACGTATGGCGACTGAACAAGGTCAGCCTGTCTAGCAATTTGTCTCCACTATGACAATATTAATAGAATCAAAATGGACCCTCAATGTTACCGACGTGAAAAAATAATCGAATCGAAACTGCAACTCCGAGATGAAGTGGTTAAGAGAACCGCGTGGGTCATGAAATATAAACGTATATGTAACATTGTAGATGCTATTTGTGGAATGGCCGCGGCAAGAACTGTTGGTCTGGGTGCAGCGGGAATCGCAACCACAGCAACTATTATAGGCACACCAATCCGGGTTGTTGTTGGAGCTATATCAATAGTAAACTGTGTGACCGGCGGTGCTGGTAAAATTATTTGCATTACGATTACATCAGCGAGTACGTGTTTGTTCGAACCTTTTCGCTGCAGCACAAAGCAGCTTCACCACAATTACCAAGCTGTATTCGATCACTATCGAAGATGAAATCATTAGCCCGAGCGAATTCGAGAACGTCTTGGTGGAAAATCGAAAATCAACTCCGAGCACAACTACAAAACCGGGTAGTGGATTTTGCAAACAATAAAAGTCGAGTAAATGATTTGCGTAACATCCTGCACACACACGCGCGCGCACACACACACACACACACACACACACACACACACACACAAGTGAGATTATATTTTGTAAACCCAACCGCGCGTGCACTAGCGTGTGACGGCTAAGATAAAAATACTAAAGTCATGGGGTATAGAAGGGCAGACTTGTCCCCAGCTATCCAGTGTACTAGTACTAAGACTCATTAATACTGGAATTATTTATAGATAATGTATATGAAGATATCCAAATGATTTATATCTGTATGATACAGCTGAATATCCAAAAGATTTATATTACAGCTGAATACCCAAAAGATTTATATCTGTATGATACAGCTGAATACCCAAAAGATTTATATCTGTATGATACAGCTGAATATCCAAATGATTTATATATGTATGATACAGCTGAATATCCAAAAGATGTATAGCTGTATGATACAGCTAAATATCCAACAGATGTATATCTGTATGATACAGCTGAATATTCAAAAGATTTATATCTGTATGATACAGCTGAATATCCAAAAGGTCATATCCTAAGGAGTACAAACAACTTTAATGAATGTCGTAAATTTATAGATGGAGCAAATAGTAAAATTATTACGGAACTTACAGGATTAGAAGCAACAATTTATTCAATTTTACTTTTAAATAATTCTTAATAATAGTAATAATATTAAAAACTCAAAAGGTGTAACTTATAGTGTAGTATGTTATTATGACCAACAATAAATATGTCAATCCAGTGCCGGTGATATATTTACAAACCAATATTCAAGGACCTGTGATAGACGGATTTCAGGTCTTGCGCCAAAAATTGCCTTTTATCTACTACTTATATATATATATATATATATATATATATATATATATATATATATATATATATATATATATATATATATATACTTGTCGTGATCTATGTATCTATGTACTGATGCACAACAAGAGAGACAGAGCATATTGCCGAATAGATACATTTATATTTAAACCCTTTGGCTCACAAACAGTTTTCATATGTTAAAGATGCAAATTAGTTTCTGAATACATTGAGTCAAATAAAACCTTAAAAAGTTTTCAACTGTATTCTGGTTACAGCAGATATTGCTTGCCTATTTAATAAAATAGAATTCCTTGACACTGTGACATTCATAGATTGGGGCTACATCACAACAAACCTGTATATGAAACCCATTGGTACGAATATGTATCTCTATATTAAATCAAGTCATCCAGAAGCTATGAAACGGATAATACCATACGGACTCGGAATTTGAATAAAAAAATTTGCTCTGAGATTGAAGATTACACGAATTATCGGTTGGTAACAAATACGTCATTTGCAAAGGGGCGACTATAATTTGCAATTAATAGAGAAACAGATGCAAAAGGTTGATACGTTAGATAGAAATGATCTTTTGAAGACCAAACCGAAAGTAAAATTTGATCGTGTAGCATTTATTATAACATTCTCTCGAGGACTATCAAACATACATGAAGTATTAAAGAAACACCTAAAATACCTCTATAAGTCAGAGTGACTAAAACAAATCTTTTACTCTGTTTTCCGTAAGAAGTATAGAAAAACGATATATGTAGCCCAAACAGGAGACTCTTTGTACCAAAGAACACAGCTAAGCCTTTTTAAAAGTAAGACTAGGAAGGATGATGATCCTGTTGCAACGCATTTTAATACAGATAATCCACTCTGTATGTGATTATTTAGTGGTAGGTATTGAGGACATGTATGGTAAAATATCGTATTGGTTGGTAAAGCAATCATTCTGGATAAAAAAGTTAAACACTCTGTCTCCATAAGGACTGAATTGTATTGAAATTTCCAGCGAACGTGACAAGTAGCGAACGTTTACGTTTTTGACGCTAGATTGTGTACGTGATGTCACCTTCCAGATGTTTACATTCAGAATTCCGTGATGAAGGCAAATTAGCCGAAACGTATGGAATATCAGAAAGACTTTAATTTCTGAAACACAACAGAGACTCTGTGTGTGTGTGTGTGTGTGTGTTTGTGTGTGTGTGTGTGTGTGTGTGTGTGTGTGTGTCTGTGTGTGTGTGTGTGTTACTTTAAATGTTTACTTATGTTTTCATGGTGAGATCACTGGTTAATAATGCATCAGCCAGCCGCTGGTTGCTCCAAGGGAAATGCATTAGCTTTTTCCGTGGGTTCAGCAGGTACCGTTATTTTCAGCGGTATCTAATTTCAAACTATATGTGTGCTTTTGCTCAAATATGAGCAGGTAAAATATAGAATTTCTTACTTGTTTGTCTGGTCAAGTTTCTCAATTTCTAGGACTTGTGCCTTTTCGTGTCTTTTATTGTGTCACTGCGTCGAGACATTATCTTTAACGGCATAAAATCCGTTTCAAACTGCATTCGCTTCGGCTAGACATGAATATGTTGCCAATAAAAAGAAAGAAAATGTCTTCTAAATTATCACAGAATTGCTTTCTGACTTTTGAGACACATAAAAATTCTTACTCGTCAAAATAGCACATGTAGTTTAAAAAATACTTTTCTTAATTTTATTTGACGTTTTACGTTAGTGCTTTGTATTTACAAAGATATTTTTTACCTATTTCACCTTTGTATAAACGTTTTAGCAGGATTCTGAAATATGTTGTGTTCTAGTTCGTTCATATATCCGTTTGTCTTCTTACATTAGTCAAACAGCTATTTACTTCGCCACCAGAATTAAGGGTGTTATTCTATTGATAGATATTGGCCACCAGAGTTAAGGGTGTTATTCTATTCGTAGATCTTGGTCACCAGAGTTAAGGGTGTTATTATATTGATATAACTTCGTCACCAGAGTTAAGGGTGTTATTCTATTGATAGATCTTCATCGAGTAAACATGATAATAAACGCTCGGATTTGTCAACGCCCAAACAATTATCCACACTGGAAATTGTGTCTCTAATAAATTTATATTTTGATTTTATTTGTATAATTTGAATTGCTAGTTGCTAATTGAGCTGTATGAACTTGGGTGTCTGTGTCTGAGCACATTGATTTCTAGCTTTCCAAAAAGGTAAATATATGTATGCCCTGCTATTACACGGACAATGACTGTCTCCAAATTCTTAGAAGTTGATCCTTTATTACTTGTTAATGCTTCCACAAAATTGAAGCATTGTCAAAAGCTATAATGTTTGATTAGCAAATTATATATTCCCAGGTTTCATTTGCAAAGACTCATCTCCTGCTTGAATAAAAGTCTTCCCCGCCACATCATTGAACTCAAATGACATTACTAGGCCACTAGAGACTATACTTCAATCTAATAGATTTTTCAAATTTTCCCTTGGTAGAGCAAAAACTTTTCTTGTGTAAATATAATGAGAAAATAAATATAATCTTAATTTTCTTAGGTCGCAAAAGAGATTTTTAAAAAAGTAAAATCTTTTAACGAACTACAGTTATTTCACAGGCAGGAAATATATCTTATATACGGCGTGTAAAAATTGCTAGAATTGTATCCGGGTGAATTCATTTCAATGTAATCGATTTTACAGTCAAAATTATTGACTATGAAAATATTTTGCTGGTTCCTTTACATGTGCTACGAACCTTAAAGGATACAGTTTGTCATCAATTTCTAGACTGCCATTCATTTGACAGTAGGGCGAATGCCTTTTTTCTACAAGGAGAGTTGTGGAGAGAACACAATAAATTTAAAACGTTATCCTGCATGATATGACGCTCATTATTGAACTTCAGGGGATCCACAAATCTAGACGCACATTAATAGACTTTGTAACAAGCAGTGGATCCACAATGGACCTCGAAACAAGCAGGGCATCCACAAATCGCGGAAACCACATTTAACAATATTATCTTATTGTGTCACTTTGCTGAGAAATGCAATGTAACAGTTTCTTGATTGGCTAAGAATTCCAATTTGCATGCTATTTTCATTTAATATAAATCTAACTAAAATAAACGATTTTAACATGCGTAAAAATATATTTCAACATACATCAACAAATATTAAGATTAGATAATGAGGAAAACTGGACTGTTCAATGAATAAAGGGGGCGCTCTACAGATAATACATGCTTCTGAGAGAGTGACAGGTGTAAGATGAAGTATATTGCATTTGCAACATGCACAATGGAGAGAATGTTGGCATACCTCTATGTTACTTTCATGCACTTTGGCTGAAATTTCTTTACATATTGTACTTGTGGAAACTGGACATAATCTAAGCACACAGCAGACAAAATGGACGCTCCAAAGTACTCGAAAAATAAGCATGAATTAGTCAAAAGTGCACTATTTTCAGCAGTTATTAAAATAAGGAAACGAATTTTGCTAGAGCAGACAATACCATCCTCTGAAAGTACTATGAATGAATTACAAAATATCTAAAAAGTCAAAAAAGTGATCGGCTCTTTTTTTTTTTTTATTTACCTTTGAAGTCCAGGAAGTGAAAATATCTAAAAAGTCAAAAAAGTTATCGGCTCTTTTTTTTTTTTTTATTTACCTTTGAAGTCCAGGAAGTGACCAAGCGGAGCTAGCAATTTTTTGAGAGGTGCACATGTTAAGTAAGACCAAGTTGTATACTCTATAACCCGAATTTCACCCATCAATCATACACCAAAATAAAGGGAATTCAAAGTTCTTTTAACGATACCTAAGATATACAAGGTCTTTTTTAAATAAGCAGGACAGCCAGTGAGGAAAACCTGGGTAATTCTTTTTCTTTCAAAATCTAACCCTATGCAAAGTACGAAACTGGAGAGTGCCACCAGAAAGGAAATCAATAAATAAAGGTATGATTCCTATCTTCCTAATTTCTTCTACAGTTTTGATTATTCATAGCCACTCCAATGCTATGTTCTCAATCATTGCTTCTAAATTAATATGTAGACCACGCATTACGTTATACAAAAAAAGGGAGGGGAACGTGTACAAGTAAAACAAGTTCTGCGATAATTTGAAGGTTTAAACCAAAAATAAAATGTAAAACAGATGTTTGCGATCCATTAAATTTCTATGTGATCCTTTTGCATCTCATGCGATACAGCGATAATATAATATAATATAATATAATATAATATAATATAATATAATATAATATAATATAATATAATATAATATAATATAATATAATATAATAGGTGATATGATGTGATGTAATGCAATAGAATATCAACAAACAAACGTGTTGATGTATGAATGAATGACACTCATCTTTAATGTCTCGGAAGCTTACCGATATTTTTTTTAGGACAATTCTGCTAGACAATTTGCCGATATTGTGAGGACAATTCTGATGGACAATTTATAGGATTTTTTAAGCTGCTAATTCTAATAAAAGGTCTCCTTTCCTTTCAATTTACCTTCTCCCCAAATATCCAATAATGCGCCTAACTGATACGAAATGTAAATACGCGATACTGAAAATTTTGCAATCAACTCCGTTCAATAAAACCGCCATTTTATTTTAAGGCAGGAAGTTGTTTTCTTATCATTGAGTAAAACTGAGAGCTGAACAAACAAATTTTAGTATCCTTTTTTTGCTGAAGAAGAAACAAATTAGTATCCTTTTTTGCTGAAGAAGAAACAAGTTAGTATATTTATTTTGCTGAAGAAAAAACAAATTAGTATAATTTTTTTTTAAAGAAGAAATAAAAAATTTTAAAAAGCTCTATTATAGTTTTTTTCCCTGATAGTACACACCATGGATTAATTTCTTAATTTAAAAAAAATACAAATTCATTCCTGTTTCGTAATTTGTTTTTTTTTTTCCTGCTAAACTCGTGTGCACATGTAGCAGAAGATATGAATGGAAATCTCTTCATAAAATCAAATTATCATGATGAATCTGGTGTGGGCGAACCCAACATGGATTTCTCAACGTTACAGAATTTCCACCACTTTTGATCTTCTGTCATTGCTGTCTATGACAACAAGGAAACCTTAATTTAGATAAAACTACATTTTGTTGATTCAGCTATTTCATACTGAGTAAAATTTCTCCTGCCTTAAAATGTCCCCGTCTCGGGGTTCTTCGCATTGTCAGTAACTATTAGATCAACTTAATGTGCTTTTGTTTGGCGAGATATATCAGATTCTGGTGATTTATATTGTGTGAGAACGTCAAAAGTTTCGTTTATAAAATTGGTTTCAACTTTTGTGTTGTTGTTTTTTGTGTGTGTGTAAAAAAGAAATAGAAAATTAAGAAGAGACAATGTATGTAATTGTTTTTCATAACATTCTTTCACCAGGATAAAAGGAACAAAAGTATTCCGATTAAACTTTTAATATTCCTGTGTTATTATGCAAATATATATTTGCACAAGAAAGTCACATTTGAGTTATATTCAACAAGCGTTCCACCTGAGTTTTTTAAAAAACTTTTTTTACCAACTTCATAATATACATATTTTAATACTTTGGATGTACTCTGGTTCACTGTCAACTTCATAATATACATATTTTAATACTTTGGATGTATTCTGGTACACTGTCAACTTCATAATATACATATTTTAATACTTTGGATGTATTCTGGTACACTGTCATCTTAATAAAATACATATTTTAATACTTTGGATGTATTCCGGTACACTGTCAGCTTCATAAAATACATTGTAAGGGTGCAAATGTCTGTCGATCTATAAAGATAACATTAACTTGGACAGAGAACAATTAATTAGACTTATGAGGACAGGGTGCGTATTAAATCGATATGCTGCAAGGATTTTTAAGGTCTGTGTTGTGAGAGGAACAGATTTTTAATTAAGCATTCGTTTATTTAACAGTCAGAGAAACTGGAAGGGAAAAGGTTAACTCAATCTTTGTATCGAAAATGTCAGAGTTGAGATTGTCCAGAATCAGTTATTTGGAAATCTAGAGGGTCAGGATGACCGCAAATTTTGGCGCCTATTTATAAAAGGCGGTAGATATATTTAATCCTGATTGGCTACGCTAAATAAGGGCGTGTTTCCCACACGAAATTTCATAGTTTTAATATGCCACTTCGCAAAATTTAGTCAGTCTAAACTCCTGCAAGAGGAAGATATTTTTGGCTCCGAGATTGAATTTGCAAGAAATTATCTCGTAAAACAATTATCCAAGGGACCGGATGTCTGGAAAGTTGACGGACACAATTCTGGCGGTAGAAGCGAGCAAGGCTTGAGAGCACAAGGTATTTGCATCAATCTCATGTAATTCGTTGATACCAATATAATTATTTGCCTGAATTTATTTATTTACTTATATTTGCATGAATTTATTTGTATAAATTCGTAGATCAATTTTCTTGATATGAGTATAACTGTGTTTGAATTCATTATCTGAATTCGTACAATGATCTTATATATAAGTTTGACAGATTGTTTGAATTTGTTGTCTTGAGTGTTATAGGAGTCATGTATTTTAATAATTTCATGCATTACTTTAGTTGATATGAGTATGAGAATCCGTGTGAATTCACCGATCTTAGATGATTTCATGTATGATAAAAACTTAAGTGCGTATCGACTGAAATTAACGTTGTTAAGCCATGAAGTGTGATTTCATGGACGCTAAAGACTTGAATGTGTGTATTCGCTGAAATTAACGTAGTTAAGCCATGTAATGAATTTCATTCATTCATTTGTATAATCGAGAACGGAACTGTTATGTCTCGTGTGATGTTAATGTGAGTCAGCGATGAAATAGCCGTTAGGAAATACATAAATCTTATGAAACTAGGTTTGTTTGTTTATGGCCTGCCGTGTTTGGCTTGACCAGATAGCCTTTGGTATCTATTTGACTTCCGATAGGATGATATCTGACATAACGAGAGTGGAGTAATGATCTATTCCCAGTAGGATATCTGACAGAAGATTTAGGTTGCTTCTCTGTTTATTTTGAAAGGGGAAATAGCTCCACTGACGTAATCCACTGACGTAATCCACTGACGTATCCACGTACCTACGTACCTACATACCTACGTATCCACCTACCCACACAAAGGTTGAGGGCCGACAGAGGCAAGATAGTCAGAGTGAGAAGAAAGCGAAGGAACCAGTTGAACAGCACGGTGAAGCGAAGGAAACCAGGTTATGAAGCTTTACAAGGCAATGACTTCGATTGTTCACTCGATTCTATGATGAATTAATTCTATCATTTAAACAGATCGGCTATTTATATAAGTATATTTGTGTTTAAAATTCAGTGAATGATTTATTTCAAAAAGAAGTGTATCTTCCTAATGTAATGCATTATCACAGTTTGTTTATGTAATTGATTAAATTGTTATATTTCATATACGGGGGCTCGTTTTAGTCTGTTCTATATATCTGCTCAGATCTCTATTCATTCCATCTATAAGTTTCACAATTTATATTATTATTTACTCGATCCGGGCAATAACACAGAGGTCGATCATCCTCTAGATAACGATAACCACAACCACCACCACCCCTATACATATTATAATACTTTTGATGTATTCCGGTACACTGTCAACTTCATAATATACATATTTTAATACTTTGGATGTATTCCGGTACACTGTCAACTTCATAATATACATATTTTAATACTTTGGATGTATTCCGGTACACTGTCAACTTCATAATATACATATTTTAATACTTTGGATGTATTCCGGTACACTGTCAACTTCATAATATACATATTTTAATACTTTGGATGTATTCCGGTACACTGTCAACTTCATAATATACATATTTTAATACTTTGTATTCCGGTACACTGTCAACTTCATAATATACATATTTTAATACTTTGGATGTATTCCGGTACACTGTCAACTTCATAATATACATATTTTCATACTTTGGATGTATTCCGGTACACTGTCAACTTCATAATATACATATTTTAATACTTTGTATTCCGGTACACTGTCAAAAATGTAGCTTATACTTGAGATTCGGGAAAAGTCAACTCGTAGACTATCTATATAATGTTCTCGCAGAATTTATTCCAACAAGATTTACTCCCTGCAATTTTTTTATTGCTGTGAATTTTTTTTTTTTTTTTCTCATTTTTATTGAATTGTGAAAATAGTGATTTCATTTACTTCTTTTAAAATTAAATTTAAAGTCGACCACTGTTGCTAAGTTGTTTCCTGTTGCAAGGTTTTTCCCTATCTATTTAAAGCCAGGTGTGTGGCGTATCGGTTAACATTATCATGTCACAAATGAAAACATTTGTGCATACATCCAATCATAATTACGGTTACATTATTCTTGCGCCTGTTAAGAAAGACGCGTTCTAGAGGCAGGCGCGAAATAAGGAAAAACCTGGAAACAGAGAGCAGGTCCCAGGTCCGAGGTAAGGAAAAGTCTTGGTAATAGCCTAAGGTAGGTGGACACGATATGGCGTTCCAGGCCACGCTGGTCTTACTAAAAAAATTTCAACGTTTTTCCCAAGTTTAAGTTTGCCTATAATACATTTGCCAATATAGGGACCTTTGTCAGAGTTAGAGAAAGTAAAACAGAGGCAAAGGCTCAATATTTTTAACCCGGTACACACTGTAAATCTGGTGGTACAATGCCACCTGGAGAAAGACGTAAGCTTTGATAACTGCAGCACACTCAATTTAGATTGTACTTGCTAAGATCTTTTCTCTACAATGGCTATAGTGCAGAATGTGAAGAGTTTGCCAAAAACATAGGAATAGAAAGTCAGGAATTCTTTGCTTGCAATGATGGAACACATTTCTGACGATGTAACAAGGTAGCACAAGGCAGACATAACAATATACCGATGACGTCACAATGAAGTTAAGCTGAGCCGCCATAACATAGTCTGGTTCTTATTCAGTCGTTTTCTTTATTGTATTTGAATCGGTGATAAGAGAAGTAAGGTATGATCCGGTCAACGTGCGTGTGTACTAATAGGACGAGACAATGGACTAAGGTTCAGATGACCCAGGGGTCAAAATAGCCTCAAGGCAGCGATATATTCTGAAAGAGCATCAGCTGTGGGAGGCGTCGGTTACATATATACATAGCGGACGTACTGGGTTTGCTCATTTGTTAGGTACAGACTAAACAGCCATTTGTATTCAGAATGCATTATTATTTGTGTGTGTGTCTGTGTGTTTGTGTGTGTGTCATATAATTAACAAAGAAATTATAAAGTCTATATTCTACTTACATTACATTTTTATGATTCAGAGAATTTTGTCACTGTAGTTTCGTACCCTTTATTTTAATATCATTGGTTATAGTACCCTTTATTTTAATATCATTGGTTATAGTGGTTGGTATCTTGCACGTTGTATACAGTATAAATGTACCGACTTTTATTTATACCTTCGCGAGGATACGCGTCACACCCTTGCACCTTACGATGTGTTTTAGGCTGCCCTTGTACAATAAATAGCATTTCTTTAACATTGCACTCGCCGTTAACAACAACTTTAGTTTTCCAAATTAAAAAAGTTTGAGCCGACGGAACAAGGTTTGGTTTGAAAATTTTAAGGTTTAAAGGGATTAAATAATCCTCAGCTAGATAGTAACTGTGCCAGGTAAATAATGCAGGTTCTTTTTAGGACTGTTTTTAATATCAACGTTCTTAGAACATAGTTTCTACTCGTGGTAAAAGCGGCATAGGGTATTAGCTGTCGTATTTAATGTACAAATTAAAGTTAATCGCTTAGGAAGTCTTTATATTTCGGAATAACGTTGGTTATTAGTATATCCGCGCCTTCAAAGTAGCGCGGGGTTATTATGATGTAGACCGACTGTCATTACACACGTATAGACGGACAGTCGGACGTTTGTAATATCTTGAATTACTCCTACACCGTTAAAGTTAGACATATAAATTTGGGTCAATGATAATCCTATGGGTGTAGATTGTGCCAACACTTTTGGCAGTTTGATCACGTCCCTAGGGTTGGGGATAAAGGTAGGGGAGATTTTACATAAATTTCAAATAACTCATGAGTTTTATTTTTCACATGTCTGAGAGTTAGCATATGTCATCAGTGAGTCAAATGTCAACAGTCAACAGATTGGGGCTCTCCTGTGGCATAACATAGAAACTATTTAGATACCCACAATATAACCACATATACATTTCCTGGGCATGACGGGACAAATTAATACATGTACATGTAACTGACATTGAATCCTTGATGAGACTTAGCCATGGGTCACAACTTGAAACTATTGAGTTTCTTAACCTCTGGATCATAACTTGAGTAATATCAAGATCACCAACCTATAACCTTGTAAATAGTTTCTGGGCATCGAAAGACAAATGCACATTCCCAACTGACATCTGCTCCTGGTGCAGTTCTTACCCTCGGAGACTTAACCAAAAAGGCTCAAATTTCAGAGGGGGGGGGGGGGGGAGGGGACAAAAAGCGCAGGAATATGTGTTTTACAAGCACAGAAATCAAGTTTTAATAGGTCCAGAAATAATAAGTAGGTTTAGGCTCTTTGATAAAACTTGTTTTCACCCATCTGCCCACCTGTCCTCCTATTGAAAGAAAATGGTCAGCATGAACCGATTTTACAAATCAATTAACTTTCTTATAATTATATATTTTAGTGTGTAGATATGCAAAGAAATACAGGTAAGCAAATTTAATAAAATGCCTTTCATGTTATTGAATGACAGAATCCAATCTGAACTGAATGCTGCCTCATTGTTCTAAATCGTCTGCAAGGAGGGTTTCAGTAGAGATTAGGATGCAAGATGACTTCTTTTTATTACAAAACTTACATGTTATGCAGAAGAGAAAGACAGCAAAGTATATGGTTCTTTTTGGATACACAAAAAGCCTTCGACAACGTTTGGCACGGTGGTTTATTCTTTAAGTTACACGATAATGGAATCAGTATCAGAAATTGGAAGATCATTGTTAACACGTACACAAATATATGCAGTAAGGTCATTTGCAGAAACAGGATATCCTCGCTCTTCCCTGTGAAAAAGGGAACACGCCAAGAGAATGTTTTCCTTCAATGCATCTTTTCTCCATTAATTAGCTCCTGAATATGCTGACGATGGAGTACCGGTCTATATTTCTTTTTAATATCAATACCCCGTGTTCATGCCCAACAGTGGCAGACGATGTAGTACCGTCTATATTTCTTTTTAATATCAATACCCCATGTTCATGCCCATCAATGGCAAACGAATTAGTACCGGTCTATATTTCGTTTTAATATCAGTACCCCATGTTCATGCTCAACAGTGGCAGACGATATACTTCTTTTGTCATTATCTAAAGCAGACATGGATGATTTTTTTATAGTATTTCTTATAATTACTCAATTAAATAGATGTTTAGACACAACTATAGGAAATGCAATATCGTTGTATTTAACGAATTAGTTTTTGGTTTATAGGGGAAGATACAGATCTTGGTTCTGAGGCCATGAGGAATCCAGGAGACCGATATATACAAACACATTAATATGTTGTCCGGTACAATATTGTACAAAGGTGTCGCAATACCACTGACACTGCATGGTTCCTAGACATGGTTTAATCTCACCCCGCAGAATTTAACTGCGTTAGAGAGGTCGCCGTTTTTGTTTAAAGCACATATATGGTCTCTCCAGGTACTCAAGAATATATGTAACGTTAGGTTTGCTGGGCACGAACCCTGTTGAAGCGTATATTGACCATAGAAAGCTGAAATCTCTCGAAGCAAGTATTATTGCTACGTTTGTTTAATTACCATTTGACAAAATATTAATACAAACAAGTAGGCTTTATCCCTAAAAATTATAGGCTTCTGGGAAAATATAGTTTAAAACAATTTGTAGATCAGTATATTATGAAAAGCTGCGTGGAAACACTTAGTTAAAGGAAATATCGATATGTTTTATGAAAACTCATTGCAGGTTTTCACCTTAGATACTAAATGAGTATTTGCCTCCTACTATAATTTGGGATGTTGTCTGAATATTTCCAAATTGTTTGAAAAACTGTAGAGTTGTAGCTACCGTTATTTCTAGACTTTTTAAAGATATGCACGAAAGCTTGTGCTACCGATATGCTAACTCTACTACATGTGTTGTTCAAGATTTTATATCTGAGTGTATTTTTTTTTTACTTCTGAACGAGAGAAGTTTTGGAGTTGTGTTGTTGACAAGTTTAGGGTGTAAGTGTAGGTGAACCTTTACTCGGTGTCTGCTACTGATTGTGTGCATATTCTCCTATGAATGGTTTCCCGAGTTTCTGGACCCGTTACAAAATGGTCAACGTATGTATTTCTACTTCATAAGCATGAACACAGTTACGTACATGTGGAAGAAATATATATGCATAGAATAATGGACATACATGTACATATGTCAGATCGTACACTGCAAGATAATAGTGAATCTCTCTAATGCCGTTCGTTCAAAACGCGAATTCATGTGTCACGTATATACCTGCAGAATCATAAAAAAAGTATTGTGTACAATATTAAATTTCAGTTCCTTTGTTTATTTCATCCACTTCTTTGTTTACTCTTTTGTACCACTTTATATGATCGAGTATATCTACTCTTCGTTCAAAGGAGGAAATAAAGGGATATCAATCAATTGGCTTTACAGATCTACTTTATAATGAATAACAAAACAAAGTCGGAAACAGATACCGATATTTTATGCACATAATTATTTCAAAATTGTAATGTTTCAATTGATAGTCCTTGATAGTTGTTCCATGGACGGGTGCACTCTCCTCACAGCATATACTCTTTGAGAATAATTTGCTACTGCAAGGCTGTTTTGACCCGTGGGTCATCTTACTCTTAGTCCATCATCTCTGCGCATTAGTACACAAGCACTTTGAATGGATCTTATCTTATTTCTTTTATCATAGATTAAAATCAAATTAAGAGTGATGGAAAAAAAATTAAGTACGGCGAATCTGATGCACCTAATTCTGACGTCATTGGTATATTTTGACGTTTGCTCGCGTGCTACCTTCCAACATAATCGACTTTGCTCCCTCACTGCAAGTAAAGAATTTATGACGCATTTCACGAAAATGTTGACATTCTGCACCAAGGACATTTAAGAGGAAAGATCGCAGAAAATGCAATTTAACGTGAGTGTTATGAAAGCGTACGGTTGTCTCCAGGTGGGAATTTACCACAAAAATTACAGAGCTGTGGGAGTGCTATTAGCCTACCAAAGGGGAGATAACCCAGAGAGGGGAGTATATAACGGATGTGGAAGTTTCCTCAGAACTATGCCATTAGCATGGGATGCTGCCTCCACATGGTATCACGGTACCAATTGCGCAAGCCCTGGGGGCGGAGCTTAAGGTGTAGGAACATTGTATTCAGAAATAAACAACAAAACTAGCTGTGATTGGTGTATTATGTAAGAGTTGTAGTTTCTGTCTGGCTTAAAAAAAAAGTTGAGTCTCTTAGCAACATGTGAGATTATGTTAATTCATATGTAGATTATGTTTTGTATTTTTTATGATTTTTTAAAAATGTGATACACATCACTGAAAATGTTTCTGTTGTGACTGGATAACTCTTACCCCTGTCTAGTTCCAGCAGAGTTATCTCTCTTAAATGCAATTGGGTACCTAGTTCTGTCACTGTCAAATTGACAATCTAATATTGTTCTCTATGACAGTGTGTGACACGCATGCTAAAGTAGAAGAGAAGGTATATTTATTTCACCAAACATTAACATTAAGGTCTATGGAAAAACAATTGGTACCGTGATACCACATGGCAGTCACTATCGCTGTTATTTTCTTTCTGTTTTTTTTTTTTTTTTTTTTTTTTTTTTTTTACTAGAATTTGGTGATCGATCAAGCGATCGGCCAACAGTTGCGATTTTTAATTCTTATAAATTTTAAAGTAGTATCAAAACAGTAAAATTTGTCCTGGCTTGTTTGTACACCATTTAAATATTTTGCATAGGTAATACAATCAAACTTATACGCTCAGTGACATAGATTAATATTTTAAATGTTGTATTGTGAATGGCATGGATTTTTAAAAAAATAATATGTGATCCTTTT